>JAIPRL010000562.1:0-128877 GCA_025469235.1 Pemphigus obesinymphae
GTGCGACATAAGCATATACAGGCGTGCGTATATGCACACATGTGCATATATATACACTATACAGTATATAGATATTATATACTAAATAACATAGGTATATATATATATACAGGCCGAATATACAACAATCTAATACATAAAATATTGTAATTTTGAAAAAAAATTTTTTTATTATTCTAAAATATCTATTACAGTTATTAATACAGAATACATGATACTTATACTATATAATATTTATACTCATAGTTTATATTATTCATTTGAAATATTTCTTTGTGATTTTGCCCATTATTTTATTCTACTAACAGGTACCTATTCACTATCAAAATGTTCGTAATTTAGATTTGGGATTTTCAATATATGCAGTTTTAAGGATATTTTAAGAAAAATTCATAACAATCCAAAAATCCAACAGCTATGAAAGTTGATTGACTAACAACTAAAACTGTTTTGTATTCACGATATTTGATTAAAAATATATTTATATTATTATTATATTATTAAATTTTTTATAGATATAAATATTTCAAAAGAAATTTTATTAGGGTTATGTAATTTTTTGAATTTTAGTTTATTATTGAAAAAAAAAACCCTTTAAATTTTAAATATAACTAACTTATTTTATTAATTATTTGTAATTTAATTAGTATGTATGTTAGACACTAAACGTGAATACCCGCTATTGAAAATATTTTTCGAAATTAAAAGGAGAAAAAGGGAGAATTTCGAATTTTTGGAATCAGAACGCTTGGGTAAATTTGATATTTTTCATAGCACGATTAGGTAGGTACAATTTCTTGGCTCTTTGGATAAAGTAATAATTAAAACTCGATAAGCTTCGTTTGGGTAAATATAATAACGATCGATTCCAAAATCAACTTAATAAAAAACGGAATTAAAAATGTCTACCGAAAAGATATTATGCAAAAATTATAATGCAATAATACATTTTAGAATGCGTAGGTATAAATCAGGAACATTAAATAAATTAGACGGGATCCAAAAATGTTGCTTAAAAAAAATAGTTTTCATATATTATTTTATTATTTTTAAAATTTTATCCTATGAGCTGTGACGATAATTAATAATTTATTAGATTTTTAAAAATGTGTAAGCATATATTTTTATTTGGAATAAATGCTTCAACTGCTTGATAATTAGTGTACATTTACAATTTACAATTATTTGCATTCATAGATATCTTAATTCAACTTAGTTTAGCTGTATATTTATGGTATTTATTTGCATATTACATTTGATACATATTATATTTTACAGTGGTTGTATTATAATTATCCAAACGAGTTGTAGCCAAATTTTTACTATTTTAATATAAAATAACGTATATATACTATTATACATTTTGTAATGATATAATATAAAATTATCATTATATTTTAGACATTGAGTGATGTAAGAAATGTGTTGGTTTTAATATGGTTTGCGTGTGTCTGCGTGTGTATGTGTGTATTAATATAATAATGCGAACCACAAGGCCCTCGCTCTGAATGTTCGAAACTCCAGTAGGGATTATTATTAAAAAATATTAGAAGTAAATAAATAATGCATTATGTATATTTAAATGTATGATTAATTTTCACTTGTACTTTCGTCAGTCTGTATTACTCTCGTTTTTAAATGTATAACGTTTAATGATATTCAGATTGCCTGCACAATCAATCAATGGGGCCTATATATTATGCACTTTGGTACTTTAATTCAGTGTCTTTCTTTTTTCTTTTTGTCGGGTAAGTTGAAAAAACGTAATGTAGTTTGACCAATGAACCAAAGATCGAATCAGTCGATTCGTTTAGTTTCTTGGCTTATGGTTCACCGGCAATTAATTGGCATAATACCTATTTATTTTTCTATTTGTGATTGTCGTGTGCGTATCTGAGAAGGAGGGAGAGAGAGAGAGAGAGAACTGGATTTTGCGTGACCCGCGAACTTTTTGAACTCTCGCAGTCTCTACACTCTTGCTGTTATTATTTCGACCTTAAAATTACCACATATTAAAGCTAATACAATTTTCAAGATTTCGATTTAGTTAGTTATTTGCTTTGTACAGAATTAACGTATGACAACACAACACAAACAAATTTCATTTATGATACAATTTAAAACTCGATATACGAGTACACAATTTTCGTTTCATCACTCGATCTCATTACCACGTGTCCACTGAGAAATAGATGGAAAAAAGCTTCTCCGCGTGTCAGATCATCAGTATAAAATACCTAATACAGTTTTTATATTGTAGTAGTTTTCACTTTCACAATTATGGTATAAATCGTTTACATGTATATTTAATGACAATCAATGTAAACTTAATGTTATTTGAAACAATAACAATGATCAAAACAATTTCAATGAATATAGAGATGTTGGGCTATTATAAGATCGCTGTGTAATTTGTCACGACTCTTAAAAATCACAAGAACACTGAACAACTATGAAGAAATGTAACAATAGCTTATACCTACTTTATTTAAGATAAAATATCTATTGCTAATATCTGAGTAAATATTTCGTATATGACTTGAAAAATTATAGATACAGTAATATTTAAAAAAAAATTTCATCATCATTATTATTAAAAGTCATGATGATATTTAACGATTAAAAAAGAAAGAAAGTGTATAATGTTATTATATTTTATACATAGTTAATATTAAAAACGGAGCCATTTATGTCAATATTTTGTTATAAATAAAAGAAATATAGAATTCTAAGTAATTTACTCGGTAGAAACTATTATCATTGATTAAGTATACTTATATTTGTTGTTTTTTTTTTATCATTTTAGATTCTTAGTGAAGTAAGAAATATATTTCTAATAATATTTTTTTTTTATTTCTGTACATAAAATTTATAGTTGAAGAAGTGCTTAAAATGTTTTAGGTGTACTTATTTTACGGTAGCATATTAGATCTACTTGGTACCGTAGAGAGGTATATTTTTAGATTTTCCCAATAGTTTTTTAAAGCTAAAATTACTTAAGCTGTGATACAATTTTATACGTTTTGGATTATTTAGAGAAATATATATATATATATTGATAGTGAAATTTTTATGTCATAAAAAGTGGTAATTTTAGGTATTAGGAGACGTGAAAATTTACTAAGTTAGTCTTAGCTAAATTGAAAACTCGTTAGCTAACGAAAAAAATAAGGTGCAGTAATAACAAAAAAAAGTTGATAAAGCGTAAAAAGTAAATTTGGCCTGATGGGATTTGATGAGTTCTATTTTCCAATCTAAATTAAGTCCAGCCATTAGGTTCTGACGGTATCATTATTTTTGGACTAACAAATTCATAGGCATGTTTATTGGTCTGATGGTCTGGTAAACTAGAAAAGTTCCATTTATTTAAAGATCAAAGAGGGTGCAGGTCCCTTGGGCTTGTCCCTTGAATCCTCCACTGAATAGATTTGTATTAAAATCACTTATAACTACAAAGTTTACTCTAAGAGGACGTTGCATCAGAATATTCTACTTTTTATAATTGGTTATAGGTATTTTTACTCTAATTTTAACGTAGACACCACATTTATTGTTTTGAGTAGTGTAATTTTGCTATATTGCCCATTAGATTAGACGGAGACAGCAAATGCGGGTGCGACGTCTTCTTAAGAATATTTCTTAAATAATTTTAGGTATACTTACAGTGTATTCAAAAATAGCTGGCAATATTAAGTAATATCACTAATTATTTATAAATCATAACACATAATAGGATCATGAGAATATCTTTTGTTTTGTATCTATTTCAACGTCAATTTTTACTCCGATCTGAAACTGGAAATTAATAAGATGCATTTTTTATTGTTTTCAACTCAACAACTAACAACAAATCTTGTTTAACTTATATAATAATATGTGATAACTTAGATAATAGGTACCTATATAGTTATTACTCGTAAGTATGGAGTATTCTATAGGCTATAATATGATCTAATGATAATATATTAAGTATTAAGTAATTGTAATTTTTAACATTTTAAACTATAATTATTTACGTGCAAGTTTTGTATAACATATTATACGCTACAACCATGTAGGTATGATATAATAATACATCCAATAGACTAAATACTTTCATAATCTACTATTAACGGTATTGTTAACGCGAATTGTTCTCACACGGGGGAAAAAATATTGAAATTCAGAAAACCACCTACTACATCATACAAAGATTTTTTTTTGTGTCCATGTACTATATATTATACCAATGCTGTTCCAGATTATAACAACTCAGCTGAAAAATTTGTTTTAAATTTTAATAATCCAAAATGTATTTACATAATGCAATTTTTTAATGTAGACGAAAATTTATACCGAAATAAATTTAACACATATTTGTGTAGCCAAGGGATGGTTTGATGGGGTCGGGCCACCTTAAAAAAGTCAGTAGCCTTGAATTGCCTTCCTCACTCAGTTTTTAAGCCTTTTACATTATATAGAGAAGTTTTGTATATTATGTAACTTACACTTGCCTGCAGAAAAAAAAAACATTATAAATATTTATAACTTATTAAACCTATATGTGACTTTTTTGATTCCAAGTGATGTGAGGTGGCTAGTAATTTTACAGTAATGGTCATTTCTTTTATTTTAGTTTTGTCAGACATACAGGCTTGTACAGGATTTTCAGACTGTCAGACCCAGCGAAATTATAACTGCAGTCCTATATTAGTTACCTATATCTAGTATGCGGCTCATTTTTTTTCATCACAATTTTAAAAGGATTTTGAAGGTTTTTGAAAGGGTTTCGATAGAAATGAGAAAATCATGGATATTGCGATTTTTTTGATAAAAGAACACATGAAAAATGTTTTGATAAACGTGGCCCGCCCACTCCACTCGTTTTGCCTTTAGGAACATTCTGATATTTGGTTTGTTGTACAACTTTTATAGATCAGTGTTTTTTTGTATCTTATATTCCTCATTTTGATTTCAAAATCAAGTCCATAAATTTTCAGCAAAAACTTTTCTTTCTAAGGTAAGTAATTTCTGTTAATTATATATTCAGTATAAATTCATGTCGTTTTATATTTGATATTTTTTCGATGTCTTTTTCTAAATTTACATTAATTTAATATATAATTATTCTAAATCCTAATAATATAAAATTCGGCATACTCAATCTATTAATTATAGAAATCGCACATAATATAATAATATACAATTCGGATGTTATTCAGAATGTATAAAATAATAATAGAATGAATAATATAACTAAAATATAGCTAAAAATACCCGGCAATTTATTATATTTTCGATTTTTTTGTTTTAAACGTAATATGGTTGAGAAAATTAATAATCTCATGGGTTCAAAATGGATACTGGATAAGCGCGAAAAATATAATAAACATCATTGTAAAATCACTGGTTTCATCGTTCTGCTCAGAGTCTAAAAATTATACATTTTACGTTTTCGACTTCATACTCGTAAAATTAACATAGAAATTAAATATTTAGACTTTATTGATTTAAAACCACTACAATTTTATAAAAAAATTATAAAATCTGTAATATTTTAAACCAACAAAATATTAGTAAAAATGACATGTCTTTTGATCTACTTTTTTTCGAAATACGAAAATTTATATTGTATAAAAATGTATAAGTATAAAAATAATTATAAATAATAAATATCAACAAATTATAAATGGCTAAAAAAAATATTGAACCGATTTTTAAAATGTTTTTAATATAATTAGAATTACGTACGTTTAACTTGTATTAATTTTGGAATTTTGAAGAAATAACAAAAGTCGATTTGAATTGGGGAATCATGTTTTTACCATTTTTACACTATGTTTTGGTAGTTTATCCATAATAAATTTAAAAATGACTTTTATTTAGCTCCACGCTGATCAAATTTGCAATTAAAAAATAGGGTAACATATACTGATTGGTTTAAAACTTATGGTTAAAAAATTGTTTCCAGAAAGAGATAAAAAAGTGGAAAAAAAATCAACATAAAACCACTAGTTCCTTAGCTCAGAACATTAAATGTATAGGTACAAATATAAAATAAAAATTTAGTCAAATACATGGACGTCCATTTAAAGTTTCCAAGTTGTACTTCATCCGATCGAAGTTTTAAAAGTCACAATTTTAAAAATTGTATACAAATACGGACGATATAATATAGTGCAACATTAAACCCAAAAAATAAGAACAAAGAAAACGTTTATGTTATTCTTTATATATCTATATGGCATTCTATAACATATCTATAATAATATCCACTTAGGAAAAATCATCATTTTCATGAAGTACAAACGGACATTAATTTTATTGCGAATTTAATTTTAATTTTTGTCGTTTTCACGAAATGGGTATAAGTACCTACACTTAGGTATTTTATAAACTTTGTGAAATTATGAAAATTTATACACAAAATTTATAACTTTTTACGAAACGTAATTATTACTTCATGATGAATTTTCTTCACCCTAATGTCATCCATATATACATACCAAGTATTATTATACATAAGTGTATACTATACTTATACACTGTTATACTCGTACGGGTATCATTTATTGCATACAATATCGAAGTATTTCAGCAATTCATAATGGGTACTTGTCTCATTATTTTTTTTTTTTTTTTTTTTTTACAACGGTGCAGTTAAGGCCACAGTTATACGTTTTAACACATCTGTATACAACGTTGGCCATATAGTGCCGGTAGACTCTGCACGCGGTTCTTTTTACCGGAATCGTCTTCGGTTTCGCAAAAACGATTTTTTCACAATTTATTATATTATTGTTATTACTGTCGTCGACACGTTTTTTATGCATATTGCGCTGTTAGAGGAATTGTTTCGATTTATGTACGAGTCATCGCGGCGACGTCGTATGTACGGAATGTCTCGATCACAGTCATTATATAACTTTTGATTTGCTATTCGATAATTGAACGGTATTGCACTTAAACGGGAACGTTATATAGTATATAATATATAGTGTATCCACTGCAATGGTGACGACATGTCACGTTTGTGTAAAATGCCCTTTAGTCGGGTCATCTGCGAATTGTTTCAACTTTATACATTATACGGTCGTAATTTGAGACCGTGTTTTCTATATAGTTACGAGGCGATTCGTTTTTTTTTTTTTTCCCCCATTTCGTACATCGTACCTATAAACTAAAATCAATTAGACGATCACGAATCCGGGGATAATTCCTAAATGTTCATTGCGTTCGAATCATCGGTTCACACACACACATATATAATGTGAAATTGATTAATTAATACTTACGGTTTTCCAAGGGAGTTTATATAATGTTTCGAAGTAACATTTGTTACATGTAACATTGTTGTTTTCATATACGTACATTTCGACACAAGTTAATTTGTAGTGATAAAAATATTATTATCTCAATATTAGAAATATACGTTTATTAATATATATATATATATATATATATATATATATAACGTATACTATATATTATAATACTATTAGGTAGTTAAAACTAATACATATATAAAATTTTGAAATAATTTTCAAATGGGACTGTGATGATCGTAGTGGGAAATGCAAACAAAGATTTTTATTTATTTATTTATTTAAAATACATTTTCATATCGCAATTTCATTGTGCAATGAAAAACAGTGATTGATGTCAATCATATTATATTATAAAATCCACGACCCTCGTCGACAACATTTTGTTGACCCGTACGATTTATTTATCATAGAAAATTTATCTATAGAAAATGTAAAATTAAGTTATTGACCAAACATTTATATTATTAAACAATTAAAAATTAAAATATTAACAATTAATATTATTCAAGATCGAATAAAAACACTTTCAGCTATATACAATATGCTATAATAAGCTATGTAATCGACATAAAATAATATATGCCACGTTAATTTTTACAAATGATCAATGAAAAATCAAACTCGAGTTAATATAATTATTCACATATTTACATGATTTTCTTATGTTTGTATTTTATTTATAGTAATAATGTATAACTTGTGTGATATGTATCCATATGTTGGTGTACTATTATATTTTATTTATTATTAAATTATTATTCATTTTAATATTTGTAATTTAGATATAACATAGTGATATAGCAGTAGTGCAGGACTTTGATGTATCAAAGGGCCGTCCATAATGACTTAAAAAATGTGGGAATGGACTTCCAAATTCTTGGAATTATGGCAAGATTTCGACACCATTTTCGACTTTCTTGTGAAATATGATAGGGTTGAGTAAAAACTTTGGGGGCTTTATAGATTCCTTCAGAGCAACTTGCGACTTGAGGTAATGGACATGAAAATTAAGGGAAGAATTTGACATCAATTTTGACGTTCTAGGGCAACATGGTAGTGCTGCGTGAAGTTGCCCTACATTTCTATGACTAGTGATATCTCGGTTAATTATCACTTGTAAATTATGGGAATTGACTTTTTTTTTATTTTTATATAGTTACTTCCAAAATATTGACATTATTTTTAAAATTATCGGACAATATGGTAAATTCACTCTTGTCCTGTAAACTGAACTGTGTTTATGGTTTATGTGTGTTTACTGTGTTAATCATGTTGATTTTCCTGAACATTTTGATGAGAAAATTGTATAATTTCATCAAGATAATGATTTTTTTTATTTATTTAAAATCGATTGCAGATCAAGTTAAACATGTGACAATTAGAGTCATTAAAATTTGATACCCAATATACCCAACTAGTTATTTGAAAAAAATAGAGTTTATAAAAATTGAAATTACTTATAGTATAGATAACATTTATTATATAATGTATAAATCTTCGTGGGACATCCTGTACAGGTTATAATGTACCTATAAACTATAAAATATAAAAAATATATATATATATATAGGTAGATGTTATTATATTTACTAAACAGAAGGTTAAATATAAAATTATATAAATCCTACGTGTATTATTAAAAGTAAAAATGTAGTTTTATCGGTTACGTACAAACAATCGAATTCAAATGCGTCATGATAATGTAAGTATAGCGTGGTGAAAAAATACCAACAATACGTGATTCATACGTAATACTCATTTTGATTATTTATATGAAGATTAAAATATAAGATACAATATTTTAAGTAAAAACACAAGGTGACTGTACTACAAATTTCTCTAATGTCTCATTTCCATCTTCGCTATAGTTGTATAATAACAATTGTAATATGAGTACTATAGAAATAAATAATGTAGGTATTCATTGTAAAATACACATATGGGTAGGTACTTTTATTCAAATTCATATTATATTATATTTAACCATTTAAACGGAGATGAAATAGTAATAAGAAGCCATCCCATCCATATACTCCATTACACATGGTAGAAGTTGATCCATCGTTCATTCAGTCCTTGGAATGGATAACGTATTATTATTATTTTAAATTTTAAAGCAAAGCTGCACTATTTTTTTCAATAAAAACGATTTTGAGTAGAGCATCCGTGTATAATAATATTTAATGTTATTAGAAAAAAAAAATACTAACTACTGGAAAAATCTGCTGACTTCTTTAAAATGCCAACCAGAACAAATTTACTTCCTACTCGACTCTTTCTATCCGAAAAGTGGAGTTGTACATAAAAAAAAATTCCGTCAATAGTGGGTGGAACTACTTACTATTGCTGGTCGGGTGTTAGTAGGGCTGGTTGCACTTCACAATCAGACAGTATACTCTTGGTGGATGTATTGCATTCGATGAAACTATTCTGAGCAAAGTTCGGAATAATGATATTAAATATTGTTTAAAAAAAAGGCCTTTGACCTAACATCATTGTAAAATTAATAGGTAGCTTCTTCACTCTGCTCAAAATTTAAAAATAACTATGATAACTTTGTTTGTTTTCTTTTCCATTTTTAAGAATTTTTCGTTATAAAAAAATTTCCTATTTTAAGTAACATCTAGAATAAATTTGAAATAAAAAAAAAATCTGTTTACTCCGAAACTCTGACTCGATTTCTGCTTCTGCCTGTAAAAATACAGATATAAAAAAAACACATTATTATAAAACTAATATATTCCTCGTTTTTATTAGAATTTAAAAGTAGGGGAATGTGTGTTAAATGATAAACGCGCGAATATAAAAAAAATATTATTAAAAAAAAATAATTTAATAAATTCTGTATTAATTATTGGGAAAATACATCCCTCCGATTTCCGTTTATTTTGATATTATCAAAGTTATTAAGAGAACGCCACAAAGTAGTTTTTAAAGATTTCTGGTTCTTTTGTATAGGTAAATTTCAAGAATTAATGTTAAGAAATATTAAAATTTAAAAATACATTTTAAATGTATCTAATTTAAAAATAGTCCCGTAAAACTAATACTGTTTTAATGCTTTGTAATTTATTACACGATATTTGTTAAAAATAATATGTGTTTAAAAAAATGTTAAAACAGATTCATAAAGTAGTTTTGGAGTTAAAACACATATCACACGATTTATAGAGAATACGGAGTCAACCTCATTGCAGAATTAATTTTAATTTACTAAATATAAAACCAGTTAAAAATTAACTTTTTAAACTATAATAATTTATTTTATAATTAATAAATTATAAAACTGAAATAAGGTTCAATCCAAATTTTTGAACCAGTTTTAACAGTTTTACATAAACATGTTTTTGCTACTGAAAATCGCCTGTGTATGTAAAAATCTGAAGTCATATTTTGTTAGTGAGTAGTAACACAAACTTGAATAATTTTTCATATATAATAATAGTACCTATTCAAACAGAATTAGGTACTTTAATATTAAATGTAAAGATAGGTATACATTTTATTTTACACATATATGTATGAAAGTGGATATGAGCAAAGTGATTTCTAGTATTTTATCTAATCAAAATTTACTGACTGATGACCGTTTGATTACTGTATATTATTTTGTTTTTAGGTTTTAGTATTTTTCCTAGTCACAAAATACTCAATGTTTTACACGTATTTTGTTTTATTTTAATATTCCACCAAACCATATCATATTTAATATTGAGATTTTAATGTGATTTTAATTTTTAAAACTATTATCTATGTTGTTGTAAAATTACATTTCCTATAATAATTATATATATATTTTTAATAATGTGTTTTGAATATAATATGTTTAAATAATAAAATATGTTGTAATGTTTAATTTGAATACAAAATGCAAATATATACATATATATATATATATACATATATTATATTTAAGGTATATGTTGTATATGTTAAATATGCACTTAATTTAATATTATCTTGGATATTATTCACTTTGTCCCATCTATGAAACTTTTTGAAAGTTAAAAAAATAAACGAATAATAATTTTATATAAAAATATATTTTTTACTAATTATAAGTTATTGTAATAAAGTTAAGGAACCACATCATCATCATAGTGCTTAAATTCAAATTCTGGACAATTTGGTATCGATTTTATTTGTTATAAGTAGTATTATGAACAGTGGTATATAATAAAAAATGAATCCAATATAAAAGTGTCCACATTTTCTTATTAAATTATTTTTTGTTGACGTGTGTAATATTGTACAGTCTTAGTGGCGCAACTAACTCTAAAATCTTGGAGAGCTTTACCCGTAATATTAGATTAAATATTATAAAAAATAAATACGTAACTAAGCAAAAAAAGTTTTGTTGAATTCTTTCCCAAAAAACTTAAACAATAACAAAATCAATCAAAGACAACAATTTTGAAACTCATTAATTTTAATATTAATAATTGATATTATAATTATTATAAAAAAAAAAACAATTACATGAATATTTATTCGTATACTATTATAATTGTAAGATAAAAATAAACCGAAATGTTAAAAAAACGTACGATGTACCTACATGTGGCGTATTATTTATTGATATTAAAGGCGAATTTCACAACATTATGTTTGAATTTTGCATATTTTTATAAAAAAAAAAAAAAAATAATAATATTAAAAACTTGCCAAACCTACACATGTTGTAATAATAATAAGTCGTTTACAGCTTGAACAGTTTGTGTGGTTGAACACTGACATCAAAGTGTTGTCGGGCATATTAATTGTTAACGATTCGGTATTCACATTCACCAAAAGTATTGAGTAAAATAATATAAATATTGTGATAAATATGAAATGAGTCATACTGGTATAATATTTGAAGGTATACGACGTGTATGGCAAACTACAATTTTTAGTGAGCTCTTCATAGGTGGTATTGTGATAAATCTTGGCATAAAAATACGAGTATTTATAAATTATTATGTTAACCATATTGAAATACATTTACGCTCTAAAACTACAACTTCTCTCTTAGTAATCAAAGTGTCAAAATTTATACAAACTATGAAGGATTTACTATGCCGTTGCATAGAGTTTTTTTTAGTTACAATTTTTTTTACGTTTTTTTTTTTCATTTTACATTTTTAAAATTTCACGAATTTTAAGCGTTGAAAAAAACTATATTGAAAAAATACTCTGCGCTCAAGCACAATAAATATTCTCATCTTTCATATTTTGTATATATTTTTACTCTGTGATTATAAAGAGAAAATTTGTAGTTACAGCTGAGCGTGAACGTGACTTTTAACAAATATCGTGGTAACACACCAATAAAAAATTATACTAGCGCGCCATGTCTAGTATTTTTAATTACTTTTAAAATATAATTAAATGTTTTTAAATTGTTGGATTTTTATTTCTTGTATAACTTTATAAAAATTGCCTACACAAAGCGGGTGTATATTATCCTCTTTAGGGAGTTCACCCTGCTATTTGATCTTGTCAATTCGTCATTAATGGATTTTGTTCAGGTCCTATTTGTCAGACCTATTGGTCTTCTATAACGGTGGATTTATACTTTTTTTCAACTATGACATATTATAAATTAAATTTTAATAAGTCTTTAATAACGTTAATACTAAAATATACTAAATTAATAATTATAATATAAAAAAATAATACATTCATGAAAATATTAATAATGTGTAAAAGTAATCATACAGTTATTACTAAAACAGGATTTTTCATCAAATGCATAATGCTATTTTCTACATCAAATACATGCAGTCATTAAGTTTTCATAAATCATTACTTGAACAATAAAATAACGAAATTTTATAATGCATATTTTTGGCGTTAGTCCATATTCTTAATTGAAATGCATTTTTCTGAATTTTTCTTCATATTATATGTTTAAATGTTATTAAATCGCTAAAAATGAAAAAATATGTATATACATACTTATTTAATTTAATTTCAAATTTGGTTTTTTAATTGTATTGAATTTTTATTATTTTGTATATTATACTTAGGATATCATCCTTTTTTGGTTGTAAAAGCTTACATATGATTGTAACTTATTTTTATTCTAATAAACATTAAAACTTTTTGTGTGCCTATTATGTTTGCTTTATATTATTTTCGTGTTTTTATTTGCTTTTTATCATCAATGTTATATGTACTAATACTCAATTTAAATCTAAATAAAAATAATTACATTTTATACTGTATATTTCGTATATTTTTTTATTTTGTACCCAGGTAACAAATGTGTAATGATATTAATACATATTTTATTTTTATTATTATGATAATAATGTATTTTAATAATATATTTGTACTTTTATAAGTGCATATTTAGTAATTATAAGTACATGCAAACCCGGTATTTAGTTATAACTAATACTTTTTTGCAGCTGGAATGTTATACGACCACATCTATAAATATATAAAAATAATAATTTATTTGTAAACTGTCTGCATTTGGAATATCAGTCAAGCCACTATTTACCATAGGCGATTCCACTTTTAACATAGACCTATTTTATAAGTTTTTGCAAATTTCTACATCGAAAACGAAGACTTACAGTCTCATACATGTACGATATCGAAGAAGAGAAAACCACTATTTTTTACTAAACATTTTACTATCTATAGCAGTGTATTATGAAAACCTAAAAAATAATAAAGTACGAACATAAATATAACATCTTTTTTTAATAAATAAGGGATAAACCTCCTACATTTACTTAGTTTTTTTCCGAATCGGATGAATAATCGTTATTGCTTGCGAAATAAAAATAAGAATAAAATGCAAAGTATAATGTCAAAAACTGCTTACCTATTCTTTATGTTGCTGTAAATTATAATCATGTTTGTTGGT
The DNA here is from genome assembly GCA_025469235.1 of Pemphigus obesinymphae. Classification (NCBI taxonomy): domain Eukaryota; kingdom Metazoa; phylum Arthropoda; class Insecta; order Hemiptera; family Aphididae; genus Pemphigus; species Pemphigus obesinymphae. The sequence goes on from JAIPRL010000562.1 coordinate 14,170, forward strand.
CGTAAAATCACGAACTCCTTATAGACTACCTATATAAATCGATTTTATGATCTAGGTAAATAGTTTTTGTTGCCATTTGGAAATAAAAGATTTGTTCGAGAATTTACGTATTACACAATTATTGCGTTTGTATAATATATTAAATGTCCAGCGTAGGGAGGACAATATTTGTTTTAGTTTTTATTTAGCAATAAACCACCGGAAATGATCTTTTAAACCATTTTCATTTGTTTTTTTTTTTTAATTGTGTTTTGTATCATAGTGATCGAACCCTATAATATAAATGATAATTATACTAATTATGGGTACTTACTCATCTATTATATGAGTATTCAGTATATATATATATACAATTATATATAAATCATTTTTTTTTTTTTTTTTTTTTTGAAAAACCATGAAATGCATTGGCCCACCTACTTAATATATAGTGACGGCTTGCGGTCAGGGCAAGCGAGGTTAGGTATACCTCGAGCGATTGCCCCGGCGAAAAAGTGAAATGAAGATCCATTACATAGGTAATATATTAATATGTAAAATATATTATGTCAATTTATGCTCGTTTTCGACACGATAAATCGTATAAATAAATCGAGTAAAACATATATATATATATACCTATATAAGTATTTTTTTTTTGGGAATATTTACATTCGAACGTGCAGAGTGCGCGTGGTCACTTACATAACGCAACGATGATGGAGTCCGGTAGGGCAAAGTGAATACAAAATCACTATCTACAGTAGTATACACCCTGGTTGTTAAAAAATTAATTTCGACGAATCCACCATTGTCACCACTACAAAACTCGATCGCCATTTTTATTCGATAAATTGTTAAATATATTTCAATGTACTTATGTATGTATAAATATGTACATTGTACTGAGTACTCGTATATTGCACATATGTAGATTGCAGGCAATGATCTTGGTGGAAATGCGTAAAGTATATTGGATTATAGTTTAACTTTTTGGACAGAACAACGGCAAACGATATTTTCAAAATTATTGTCAGACATACGAAATAAATAAAAGTTAAAACACGTGTTTTAGTTAATAGTTCAAAATTCAAATCAACACATTTAAAAATAAGTTGAAAATGAAAAACAGCTTGACTTTATAATGTTATTAGATATGGATAAAAAAAAATCTTTCTATAAAAGGTGGTAATCTATAATAACTATTACTAGTTACTGAAATAACTAAGTATTTAAATACCTGCCTAATGTTCCATCATTATATTATTATCATGATTTAAATAAACTGAAGTAAGATGAAAGTATAAAACATACATTTTAAATTAGATACCTGTTCATAGATATGTACATACAAAGAATGTTTATAACCTATTTATTTAATACAAATTAATACCTATAATTATAAACACTCTAAATAAAATAATAATAAAGGTTATAAACATGAAGATTTATTTGAGTCAAGTTTTTGTTTTTAAATATTTTATCTAAGTACATTTTGGATTATAAAATAACACTATAATATATTATACAGTCATTAGAAAATCTGATTACTAAATTATATATATCTCCTGTCGTATACAAAATTAAATTAAAGTTTGTAATATGTAAGGAATAAAGTAGTTTTTGAAAGTTGATGAAAATTAACTTCTACCTTAGTAATCTTAATAACCCATAGTTTAATCAGAATATTTTATGAACATCATACTGATATGATTATGATGATATAACTGATTCATGTTACCAAAAACCATAATAAGTATAGGTAGGTGATGATATGTACATAATAATAATTATTAGATAATAGGCGCATTTGATAAGAAAAAAAAGAATGGCAATGAATTCCGGTAATGATTTAGAATCTAACTCTAGGGTAGTATATTTTTGATTAGAAAATAACAATGTGTAATTTTAAAAACTTTTTGTGATTAGGTTTAACTATATTTAAAAAATATATAGATATATTTTTTTAGGTTATTTTCACTTTTATACCTATAGGTACATGTATAGAGACTTAAAAACACAAATTATAAATGTAATAGGCATATTACGTTACGTTATCTAGTTTGTAAGAGTGAATATTAATTATTTAAAATGTTAAAATTTCGATGAATAACAAATTATATTAATAAAAATTATAATATAATATGATATTACAATAGCAGTACAATTTTCAATTTTTATATAAATCATTTTTTACTTATAATATCGTAATTTTTAAATCATACATCCATACTGTATCCAATCTATACCGGACAATATCGAATGACCAACCATGATATTGTTTCTTATAGTAAGTTTATAGCATTCTCTGTTATTCATAGAAATGAATCGAGAGAATAACATTTTATATAATATTATATAAAATTACGAGTATAAAAGATTTGTTCCATTATATTTTGTAATCACTGATTTCATTTTTGATATCTTATTATATTCAGAATATGATGTGTAATTAATGCTTAAGTGTTGCCAATACTGTCATTAAGATAAGTATCACAATATAAAATTAAATTAAAAATACAATACCTATTAATTATGCGGGTTTCTGGAATTCCAAATGTAATTATTCATAGTACTTATTATGTAATTTATAGTAGGTACCTAAAGTAAACCTAAAGTACCTAAAAGTACCTAAAAGTTAGACGGGTAAAAATAAATTTTGTCCAATTTGTTCTAACTAGGTAGTAGGTAGGTACCTTGTATAGTTAAACCTATTATAGGTTATAGTTGTGGTTATGGTTAAATCGTTAGGAAGATAACTTTTTAATATGCCGACTGCGGTGGAAAATGGCCTTTGCTTTTTAAAATATAACCTTTTAACCACTAATGTGTATTGGTTATCAAATGTCTCAACTGCATATTAATATATTTTTAACTGAAATTGTCAAAATTATACTAAGAAAGTCTGACGATTTGAAACACATTTACCGTGAAATATAAAATACATTAACTCCCTCGCTACGCTCAGAATCTAATAGTTATAGGTTGTTGGTAAGCTACTTTTATTTTTTTATATCTACTTTGTAAATCAGTCGGTCGGACTTTTCGTTTTCGAGTTTTTATATAACCGTTGTCACCCGGTATGAATATATACGTATACAAGTACAACAGTACAACATCGTAATATCTACCTATGATTAAGAACACATCGTTTTGCCTGGTCTTTTTAGGTAATATTATGCTTACAATTTATTAAAATTGATATAGAATGTTCGGTTTTGTGGTTGTAGTTTTTCTTAGGACGGTTTCGAAAATTGCTCTATCCAAAAGTCTTACAAATATAAATAGGTCTTAGCTATTAAGAACTTTTTACATTTGAGAATTTAAAATTAGGCTTTTATCTGCAATATAAGCCATATATACTTTAGGTATTCGACAGAACAATAATTTATTTGTTTAAAATAACGTTCTTCTCATATTTTTTTGAGGTTAACCACACATTGATAAGCCAACGGGAAATGGTAAATGTAAATGATAACATGACAAACAAAATATGACATACCGTTTCTATAGTATCACGGGTATACACGAGAACTTTGAACGTTACTTCAGGTATTAAAATTACTTGTATACTACAGTGATCTTATCGGTGGAAGTGCCGCTTCTGTTATGTTCTGTGTGGATATCAGCATTTTTTGAAAGTTTCTAAGGAATTTTCAGAAAGTTTATATTTATACTTTTCTATAACTATATTATAGGTATACGTGTGTTGGTCCGGACAACCGGTCTCCTCATTTGTGCACGGTCTGCAATGTGTGTAAGTTGAAAATGGAAATAATAGAACAATATAAAGATAAACGTCAATACACAATTATTTCTTTCGAAACGTACAAAAAAGCATTATACACCTTGCTCAATCAGCTTATAATGAGATCGGTTGACCTCCAAGTGATTTTTATTTCTTTTTTTTTTCTTTTCACGAATAATTGACCGACAAAAACTTTGCTGTTTTTATTGCATTAGGTACCTACCTATATTATATTCACGAACAATCCGGTTAATATGCGTAAATATTGCCTAATCGGAGATCTGGAAAGGAATCGTTTTAAACACTGTTTGCGTACCATCAGACCGTGAATATATATTCGCGTAATATCCCACCGGTTGCTTCTTCACACCACTGTATTTTTTTTTTCCCATCACCGCCCATAAATTCCGCTGCACAATGTATCTCGTGTATACTTTGAAAATGCTAATATATCATATATTGGCTTGTCTCGACGGAATCGCAATTTTCGTAACGATACGATAAACAATGCGTAAACGGCACCTATATTATAATATATTATCACCGTAATTTGCAACTACGTGGGTACTATCACAATAGATGCATATTAATAAGTAAACAAACGCAACGTACAGCAATATAGAGAGACTGCGTTCTGTAAAATAGTTGTAACGTACAAAGTACCCCTAAAAACAGTATGACCACGATTAAAACGTTTAACGTTGTGGAATATATAGTGGAATATAGGTACACCTACATACACCGATTAATTATTTTATGATAGATAATAATATTATCGATAACGTTTATTCTGATAACAATTACATAATTATGGCCTACAGTACATAAAATATAAATTTGTTTCTATTTAGTTTCATGTCATTTAAATCAGTTTTAGGTCCCACATCGTTTAGAGATTCGTTTCTAGTCCTCTAGCTCCTTAAATTTTTAAACTCCAATCAAATCAAAACAAATTTTTATACTATTGGATACTAAGTAATCTAAGATGGGTACTGTTTGTTCAAAAATGTATTTTTAAATTGTATTTTATTGAATTATTTTTCGACACTATATTATAATGTTATTTTTATATCTGTTCTATCAACCAACATCATAGGTAGGTAGACGTACATTATATGCATAATAATGAAACACGAGAATAGATATATAACTATATAAAAACAGTAGTAAATTAGGTAGGTAGGTACTTATAAGTAAAATACTTATGAAAAGAAATATTTTTGGCTTTAGACTTAGAATTTCTCGTTCTATTGCAAAGAAAATAACTAGGAATTTTCAAATTTGAATATTACAATTTATAAAAGACACTATTTTACACACGGACTAAGATAATATTTTAATATGATAAGAAAAAAATAAAATGTATAACACAATACTATGATTAAACAAAAATTAATTGAAAAGTGGTGGGATATTTTCTCATACTATCACGGCAGTGATATTTGCGCAAAATTAAACAAGTTAACAAAACATATTATTTTCACACAATATATTTTGTCACCGACATGGTAAAACTGTGAGAACTGACACTTTGTTCGTGACAACTTGGTATACGGGTGACATATACAACTTACAGTCCCTCTATATTATTCTATGGTTTAACTACGTTGAACCACTAACCTGCAGTAACAGAGTACAACAGTGACCACTGACCAGGTATTGGCGAAGTTCTACTTTGGGTACGTACCTATATGTTTTATAAAGTGTTAAATAATGACCTGACCGGTCAAAGATGTTCAAAATGTTCAAAGATGGTGTAAAGGCAATGTAAATGATACATTTGTGTACGACTTCGTTCCTATAGATCCTCGAGTAATTATTATCTCATCTTAAGTATAAGTTAACAATGATCTGTTTTTAAAATTAACCTATCAAGTTTTGTAAGAAAAAAAATTTATAGTTTTCCATAAGTCTAATAAGTTCATAAGTCATAACATATAAAAAGCACATAACTATCGTGAATTAGAGATGGGTTTTATCATTCACTATGGGAGGGGGATTATGGAAAAATTATATTTAAATGATTTATATATTTTTTTTGCTCATAAACTTTTTACTTATTAACATAAGTATAAGGTTAAAAAACCAAGCCCAGGCCTAAAGGTGGCGTTTGACTCTTTCAACTTCTCTTAAATCCGTCCCTGCCATAGTTACTTTTTTAATTCATGTATGGGAAACACGTTGACAATATTAAAAATTGTTCATGACACATTATTATACATATAATTATTAATTATGTACTTATATATAATATATAATATAATATAATAATATAATAATATAATATATAATCAATGATATTATATAAAATTGTTTTGTATTTTGTTATTTTAATTATCTTCATTCATCAAACATCTGATTTTGCACCTCTTTAATAGGTAAGTTTAAGGATATCCGTAAAAATATCAATAATATCCATCAGAAATAGTTGAAATTAAAATATAATAATTTTAAGGTCTAAAAAATTTCCAAATAGATGTATTCAATATTGATGATGAAAAATAAACCATATTCATAAATATGTTAATAGTAAAGGAAATGATGTGAGACTACCTTGCCGAATACTAAACGTCGTTTTAAAATGAATAGATGAAGTAGCAAAGAGACCAACAAATTGAGTACGATTACTTTGATATGATTTTGTCTAAGATAGAAGTGGTTCAACGAAATCAAAATGATCTAAAACATATATCAATGAACCATGATAAATTGCATCAAAAGCTTTCGAAAAATCGGTAAAACCAAAGTATTTCTCGATTTTAAAATGGGAGTCATCCGACTAATCTTCCAAATAGAGGAGAAAATATCCTTTCGGAGTGACTAATTGAAAATCTATCATATAGGCCAATTAAGAACATGACGACAATGAAACCAAAATGTAACTGAAATACCATCTGGACCTAAATTAAGAGTTTTTTTTCTAACAACTCTAAAGCTACCTTTTCAACCATCAGTCCTGAGCAATTACCCGAATATCAACCTAAACTGTTAACAGCGTCAGTGGCCACTGTCAGTAGTATTACTTTACGAGATGATATTATTCAACGATTCTCCTCATTTACATGCATGCTACGCGTCCTTGCCTACGTCAAGCGTTTATCTTTCATGGCGCATAAAAGGAAGAGAATTCCTCTCGGTCCTATTAAACAGGCAGAGTTGCAAACTATACGTGTCGCATATTTAACACAACAATCATACTTTCCAGATCTTTATCAACAATTAACTGCAGCTAACGGCTCAGTGCGACCAGCCACATTAGCTCAACTTGCTCCATTCATAGATTCTTCGAATCTGATACGTGTCGGTGGCCGACTTCGTTACGCGTCCTTAGATTCAAACGCCAAACATCCTATCTTGCTACCCAAATCGTCCAAATTAACAGAGCTCGTCATCCAACATTTTCATCAAGGTTTTTTACACGCAGGTCCCAAGTTAGTCTTAGGTATGATCCGACGAAAGTTTTGGATACTGTCGGGCCGAGACGCTGTTAGGTTAGGTTAGGTTACTCGTATACTTGATTTAAAGTTAATAAACTATCAGACGGAAAAACTTATAATTGTTCGGTTGTAAACATATCGAATTCACTCTTATAAATCCTTAATGGTTCTTTATAAACTGAAGAAAAATACGACGCTAAGAGACTGGCCACCTGTTTATCCGAGGCTTTATCAGTACCGAGGTTAATTTCATCAGGGATTACACTCTTCCCCTTGCAGTTCCTGATAAAAGGCTAAAATGACCAGGGGTCATGACTTAATCACATTTGTGTAAAATTATTTCTATAAAGCTGCTTAGATTCTGTTTTATATTGAGCACATAAATGAGAGCATTCGTAATAACGATTAGGGTCATTTAGCGTGTTGTACAATTGGTAATAACATTATTACAATAGTGTTCACAAAATGTTGAAAATATGGGTATATTTAGATTTTAAATAAAATAAACGATTACATAAAATACGATATACGAATAAAAGTCTATTTGCTAAATGTTTGAAAAACTATTAAAGCTGTAAAATCAAAACGTGATAAAAATACAGAATTTGATAAGGAATGTTGTTAAGTAGTTGAATACATTTACGAGTAAAAAGTAGTATTGAATACGTATTTTAAATATTTTTGATGGACATGTATTTGAGTAAGTACTTGAGTAGATAGGTACGTCTTAAAATACGCTTTACGTATTATTTTTATGTATTAAATAGCTTTTCTAAATTTTTCAATTCCCTTTCAAAATATATTTTGGATTTTTAGAAATAAATTACTTAAAACTCACGAACATTTCTTATCTTAGAAATTTGATGTCCTATTAATGGAGCTAAAGGTAAACAAAACTGGTCATATAGAATTATTTTCTGACCTTTCATTCACCTAATTAACCCCTTTATAATACAATAAATCGGTTTAAAATGACAAATAAGCTTTTAAAAAAAAGATCATTCATTATTCGCGTCCTGCAAATACCCTGTGGCACCCATCCACTCAACCACCAAACGTATGCACTACTGTGTCCACTAGACCTGAAGATGGAATTCAGCGCCAGTCCTATAGTTTAGTCACCTCGGAATTTGAACGGCAATCGGTAATATAACTTATATATTTAACAAATTTCGTATAATAAGATTCCAGTTTATATAGCTTATAATATTCTAAAGTATCATTTGACGAGTTGTTATTGTATTTTCTTCGGATAAAAGAACATCTGAATAGCGTTTTGAAAATAAATGTTGTCAATTTGAGTATTTATTTTTAAATTAAATTAAGTTTTTTTTAAAATGTATTTATCAACCAAGGAAAATTAAAAAAAAATTCTGATACACTAAAATCTAAATGTAGAACATAGAAATAAATAGGCATAAATTATTTTATTTTGTTAGAAAATTATTAATAAACAAAATTATTACTTTAATGTATTTTTATTTTCAAAGTAGTTTGCAAGTAACGCGTTACAATTATTAAAATTACTTTTCAAAAGTAATGAAATTAATCATGAATAAATGTAATATAAAATTATGTCATTTGGTTACCTATTATAAAATAATTTTCATTAGAGTAATAAGTTATTTAAATTACTTTACTGCCTGAGACGTTTTAGTACCATAGGTATGATTTAAAATACACATATGGCCCGAAACTAAACAAAATAAAATACCAATCAATGACCATATAAGCTAAGATTAATAATTTTGTTTTTATTTTATGGAGAAGGACTTAAGTACAAATTATCCCTATGAGTTATTAATATATAATATAATATTATCTGCAATTGTGTTAATTTGTTTTTATTTAGTTATTTAGTTTTTAATATACCTAATTAATATAATTATTTAAATTTAAAAATACCCACTAATCGTAAATACTTTTTTTTTTTTTTTAAGAATTTGAATAATACTTAGTTAAATATATTCTTAAAAAGTATTAGAGTAGTATTTAAATACTACTTTTTAAGTGTATTATGAATATAAGGTCTGTACTCAAATATTTTTAAAAAGCACCGATTTATTACATCATTGACGATAAGTATGTTGATTGGGAAACATGAGGTGGTGATGATTGTGCACTGTGCAGTGTGGATATAATAATTATAACTATTATCACAACTATTATGTAGAAAATATATAAGTTATAATGGTTTTAACCATCCTTAATGTATGTTGATCCCAAGGATCGCTTCTAAATTTAATTGACAACTATAAACTTATAACTGATGTTAAAGATACCTACCTATACAAATAGGTTGGTAAATTTTAATAACCAGCTATAGTGTTCATAAAACATAGGTTTAATATATAATTGTTAAATAACTAACTATGTAGTAATAATATAGAAATATTTATGAAATACTCAATATCGCCTCACGAATCCAGAATCCTGTAGTCATTTTGATAATAATAATAATAATAATATGACTAAGAAAATTCGACAATGAATTATTAGATTTTCTAGTGACATTTTATAATACAATCACTAATCAGTGTTTACATATCTTTACTTTTCAATGAAAAATTTACCGAGTTACTTTCACGATACAACGTTATAAAAAATTGAAATTTCGTTTTTTAAATTATTTCTTTAGTAGTCCAAAGAGTTTACATTCCTTTGTCATTCATTATATTTTGAGTCTATTTCAGAATATTTAGATGCAGGAGTATGCGTGAATAAATATACAAACTAAATTTGTAAGGAAATATTTCAAAAACAATTAATTTTTTTGATTTTATTATACAATAAAAATTACAAAAAATATTTCAATATGTTTCAAAATATAGTTTATAGAAATAAATACTTTCGGTATAAAAATAAAAATAGTGTCTTATATTTTATAGGTGTTTGTAAAAATGTTGATTTTTACATATTACGTACGTAAGTGAGGTGGAGTGTTTAAAAATGTTTTGATTTGAATAAAAAGAATAAATAGGTCGTAAAAAATAAATAAATACGTGTTTTTAATTTTATTTAAAAGTACGATTTTCATTGTGCGATATAACTTAATAACTGGTATTGATAAATGTAATCGTAATTTTAAAATTAGTATTAAATGGGAAAAATTATTATGCGATCGCCGGTTTGACTCGGGTTAAAATTTGACATTAAACCAATATTATTAGAACTTATTATTTCAAATAAATTAGCATTTATGACTGTTGATGTGTGAGTGAATATTTTTTTATACATAAATAACATTATAAAATGTATAATGTATACATAAGTATACATAAGTAAGTATATATGAGTTCATTTATTAAAAATAATTCACGATAGTTCTTACATAAATGTGAGAAAGATGAAAACAACATTTATTTTTATTATTTCGTTATGTGAAACAATTCTTAAATAATAGTATAATATAGTTTCTAATCTTATGCACAATATTTTCCCATCCCTATAAAGGTACATTTGTATAGGTACGCCTACTTCTCATAGTTCATCGCAATTCATTAGTTATTATGGTTATATTTGTATTATTTTAATAAATCTCATTATAGCATAACATTGTTATGCTTAGCCGATGACAAATTACAATTTAATAGTTAATATAGTTAATACTATTAATACTATAAATTATAATATAATTAATAATATTATATACTAATATAATACACATAATATACCTAATTTATATTTATAGTATAAATGTAAATAAGTTAGGGAAAGACTACAATATGAGCGTGTGAAATTCCGGGTTTCTATACGTATTTTTTAGTAAATTTATTATATAAAAACTAATTCTGTAAAAAAAAAAAAAAATTGGTGTTTATAAAGTTTTTTCCGTATTCTATCTCCTGAACTTTGACCAATAAATTGTAATTCACTGTATTAGAACTATTGAAACTATAACAACGAATTCAATGGCGCACACTCATTTTATACAAGAGACGTCAACACTAATGTATGTTTTATTGGTATAGGTATACCTATTAGATATCCCGAAACAATTTTTTAATCAATTTTATTACTTTAATAACATTCATATTAGTTTATCTCATAGTTTGTAAACTAAAATATTGGAATAATATTAGTCTACCGCCCACCACCCATTTTGATAAGGACATCGACCGGCATGTCTTTATCTACCCATTCGTGTTCGCCACTGAACGAATCGTCATGACAGACAGAAATTTCGGGGATATACTTGTATAACTATAGCCCAGATAGCAATTACGTATTTCAGACACGTTTTTACGATTTTGTATAAAAGTATAAAAATGGCCACAATATGTGTGTAATATTTGTATTCTATATGATAGTAATATTTTAAAAACATGTTGACAGTATATTTATGGTAGAAAAACACAGTTCAGAGACAATATGGGTATTTCATATTGCAGTAATATTTCGAGAAAATATTGTGAAAACATTTCCTTACAACAATGAGTTACAAAAAGAAAAGAAGAGAGAAGAAAAAAAGACAGAATGGTTTTGTGCCTGGTTTTCCTTTTGAGTATAGTATAATACCTAACGTTTTCTTCTCATGGCGGCTGGCGAATTCGAACGAAATTTCCATCTACTCACACATGGAAATTCAGTGATGTTAAATTACAGTAATAATTTTCTGGGAGAATATTCCCAAAAATGGAGAACTTTCGTTAATTTTCTTTTTCAGCAATATTTAATCATTTATAAAATAATTGTATACAATACTTTTGCTTGAAGAATGAATAAGTATCAGTATTATTATTGCTAATAAACCTTAAAGAAATATTTAAAATAGATACAGGAGCTAGTAGACATTTCATGCGTCAGGCAGGATATCTACTCTTGAATTTTAGTTTATATTAGGTCTATTATATTGGAAATATACAACATATTATTATGATATTTTTATTTGCATTTTAGTTTTTAAGTATTAAACCTTTCAGACTCGATATCCTCTCAGAACATACTTTTCATATAATTTTACCTATAGTATAGAACTTTAGTAACGCAGGTACTGAAATTGCGTATTTATTATTATAAAAGTAATGCAGTTACGAAAAACATAAAATCAATTATGTATTCAATTATTCTTATCACATAAATATAACACCATAATCAACTTGTGAATATTTTTTGAATCAAATTTCCAATTGTTGTTGATAATAATTAATGTTTTTTTTTTTTTTTTTTAGTGGAAGATTAGGTCTTAAAAATCTTTTTTTTTGCCATGATAATACCATATCAACCAGTACGAATGGTCAATACTTCGTGAGAATATTTTCCGGTAATAATTTTCACAAGAATTATATTCTCATTATTCTTTTGAGGATATTTTCTATTAAAATCACTATCTGGATTCGAACCCGCTACCCCGGAATATCACATACACTGATACACCTAATCCATTCATATGAGTACATACGAATTTTAGGTACTAGGCTAATCACCGAGATATTTTGATCATTTAACCAATCTATACGTATAAAAATAATCAAAGTTCAGTCCATATTGGTTGTAGAAAGCTGACATTTTCAAAGAACATTTCTTAAATAACATAGACGTCAGTTATGAAATCATTTTTCAGTAAAACTGTTCAAGGGCGTAGCTGTGTATTTTGGCTGATATTATATTTTTATATTTGTATCGTACGTGGTAAATATTTATCTAATACCGTTTGTTTTAATAACCAATATAACCACTTTTGCCTTCTACCATCCCTTCTCGAATTATAATTTCCACACCATGTTTAAGTGTAATTTTAAATATTGTTTTGAATACGAACAAAAAATATGTCTAAAATATTCAAATTCACATGTTTTCACAACGGTGTTCAAAATATAATGTCACAATATATTCAAATACCTAATGTTATTTTAAATATTGTATCGAATATATTTTCAACATTTGTCTACACTATTAAATTTACAATATTTGTTTATTAAATGTTTTCAATACGATACCAGAAAGGTTTTTTTTTTTTTGGAAATATGGTTAAAATATTTTTTCACAATATTTGTATGTTCCAATTGCTATCTGGAAAGGTATTTATGTTCATATATTATAGAAAGTAAGAATGTCTGTCAATCTATTTCAGAATTTATTTGTTTCTTATAGAAATCCGTACGATTAAATTAATCGACATAAAAACGAGCATATATATTTGTCGTATTTTGTGACAGATTACAGGATGATTTTGAAAAAATGCCATTCCTATGGAAGGATGGAAGCAGTGAAACCGCGTATATTTTATTTTTTAATTTAATTTCTGATCGTCATGAATATCTATTAATTGTAGTAATAATAATTAATAAAATAACAATAAATTAATTAATCAAATTTGTATACGTAAATACATATAAATTATTATTTTGTAGAGTATATTGAATACATAATGATTAGGTAATTATGCTTCCCAAGAATTTTGATTTCTCAAACATTTTTTTAACAAATTTTATTATTTGTTATCATTAAAATTCTGACCAATTGTGGTATTTTACTGTGGTTAATCATGGGCAAAGCCGATCAATACGAGATTTTGATTTTAATTGTGATTTAGGACAAGACATAGTAACAATTAAAATATAACTATGGGAGTAAATAATCAGTAAAAAGCTTACACAGTAATAATTGTTTACAATTTTCATTTATTTTTTTATTACCGCATAACTATATGGTTTTAATTGGAACTTATGTTAAACTATGTATTTTTATACAATTTTAATCAAATTAATAACGACAAGAAAATCTATCTAAACCTAGGTGAAGTTATGTATGAATTATAATATAATATTAAATAATTAATAGTTAATAGTTTAATATTAATAAATAAATACCTAAATTACAACAGTTTCCTCTGACGCTTTTTGGATTTTGGCATTTTGATTTTGAGCAAAGCAAAAATGTATTGGTTTTAAAATATTTATTCAACGTTAAATATACGTTACTTTAATTAAATTAAAAAATTTCGAAAATCCCTAGTCACAATTTTTTTTTAGTAATTTAAATTTCGTCAACAAAATTATCAATTTTGAGGTATTTAAATCCAAATAGTTGGTAAAATGAGATATTATGACCTCAAAAAATGTAATATAACGTTAGTCATGCATTAATTTAACTAAATTAAAAAAATCATTTTCATCAAGGGAAAAAAGTATTTTAGATTCTGAGCTTATCTTGGAATCTATAGTAGTTTTACCATGTTCATTATTTTTTTTTCTCTAAACAATATTTCTACCGGAAGGAGAACTCAGATCTTTATAAACTTACCCAGTTTCCGGTAAAAATTGCATCTAGTTAGTACTTTAAATAAGTTATTTTTCGATTTTCTCAATAAGTTCTTAATGCGCAAGGAAAATCTACCAAAAAATGATGAAAGAATGGCAAAAATACGATTTCATCAAATCGACATTTTTTCATTTCTTCGGATATCATAAATCAATCAGTACAGATTATTTTTTAACAACAACTATTTGTTATTTACCTCAATGCCGCAGTAATTTAGACAAAACATTGGAATTATAATTGTATATATTGAATAATTTAGTATAGACTATAGTCATATAGATAAAAAGTATACAACCAATAATGATTTTAAACAAATGGTCAAGGGGAAGGGGCGTCCACCTATCGCCCCCCCTCGTAAAACTGCCACTGCTCTACGTTTGGCTTAGAATATAAAATTATAAAAAATACGATTTAAATATAATATGCACAATGTACATTGTAATTATTACCTACCTATATAATATAATTTTTTTCGTACTCCATTTTAAATACGTGTAATATTATTTATTATATACAAATGAAAGTGAAATTGATGGTATGATTACATGATTACTATTTATTAAAAATAAGTAATAATATTTATGGTAATCGAAATTATGTCAAAAATAAATAGGTACTAGGTATGTATACAATATGGGTTCACTTGCAATATTATAGTGTATTTATATAGTTTATAAGATTAATTTTAGTGAAACTTGAGTGGAGCCAGCCGCAGCCGCTAGGCATTTTTCGTCTATGCAATGGTTTTTATGTTAATTTTTTGTGGAAATATATTTTTGGATTAGAGACGAGTAGGAGAATTGGAGTGCAGATCTTTTTTAATAGAAAATTCATTTTAGATGGTAGGTAGGTACTTACTTTCCAGAAATAATTTTTGATTTTCTCAGTAGTTTTTAAAAAACCTTTTACAACGAAAAAATTTTTAAAAATGTATTTTTTTTTTAAAATACCAAATATAAAGTTGCCATAGTTAATGGGGACTGGAACCTTTGGATTTTATTGGTACTGGTCCCGGTTCAGGTTTTTAGTGTAAAAATTTAACGGTTCTGATTCGGTACCGGTTATTTTTTAAAACAATATGTGGTTCCGGTTCCTCATAAATTACGGTTCCTGTTCCGGTTCTCATCAGTTTCAAATATTATATTGAATTACATTTAAATATTTCATTAATAGTAATATTCATCAACATTTTGATCATAATATAAAAAATACAGAACAGTGTACACTGTAAGCATTGGCAGTAGGTATAATAAATTATATTATTGTGGTAACTTTTATAGAAAATATTGTATCTGTTTACATTTTGGGAAATATTTTACAATAGACATACCTACAACATACACAAAAAATTTAAATTACCAACAAGAAAAGATTATTCTTAAAACGACGCTATGTCCGAATTTGTCGCCTCCATCTAACACACACATAACATAGTAAAAATTTAGTTTCGTATTTCAAATACTATGGGTTATTGGTTAAGTTTTGATAATGACCAGATGATATTTTTTAAAAGATAATGAAAATAGTATGATCTGTGTTTTATTGGAATTGTTATTTAAATAAATCAAATTTACAGTTTATTAAGGGTGTATGCAAATGTGAATTGTGACAATCCAATTTTAAATATTTTGTTTGTTTAGTAAAAATTTTAAAAATTTTCCTTGTTTTTCAGCTAATTTTCGTATAAGAAAATATTAAAATTTAAAAAAAAACGATTACTGTAAACCTTAAGGTTATTAGAATTTAGAATTGAGAATTATCTGCAGTATTGATTTAATGTAAAATGAATCGATATAAATGACTTCTAAATTAAAGTTCTAATTAAAGATTCTAAAATCAATAGATATTTTTGTACAAAGTATAATAACCAAGAAAGCGCACACCTATTTTGGATCGCGCGTGTTTTCTACTACTTTTACAACGTACATTATAATGTCCGGCGTTTTCGATATAGTAATTTATAAACATATTTTAATGCACATTTAGAAATAATTTACATACTTTTTTTTTTACCATATTTTAATGGTGTAATACATCCGTTTCTAAAACATTATTATTATTATGTACCTATACATAATAATTTGCAATTATTCAAATTTGTCCGGTCATTCTAGCCGCAGAACCGGTGTTGCACATACGATCACATACGGCAGATGAGCCCCACAGGTGGAAGAGTTCCGTTTGTTCTGAGAGTGTATTTATATATATATGTACACTATATAATATATATGTGTGGATAGGGACCGGCCTTTCACTTAAATGTCTCATTTCTTACATAATTATCATTGCAGATAGTCTTAACCTTTCCCCCCACATGACATCTGAACAATGAATTGTAAAACAGCATTCCGAAGATATTTACTCCTATAATATGCGTGTATACCGAGGGGGGGGGAGGGACTAATAATAATCATTTCTAATCACCGTATCCAACAAATAAAACACTGCGGTTGATGGTTATTTTTTCTGACCATCAATCAGCTGCCAGATTTTCAAACTACTTCAAACACTTCAAGCACCGACCGCGTATATAATATGTACGCATGGCACAGGCCACAGTTCAGTTCGGGCGTTGGGAAATAGGCGATTGTGTGTAATTCAGTAAGTACGTACAAACTATACGATATTTTAACACGACCAAGCGTAATGTACAGGACCCTACATTTTATTTCGTATTTTAAATCCTGGACTGTTGCGATTTTCGAACCAAAACTCAATAGTCAACTTAAACAATTTCAAGTCAGTTCAAAAATTTTTGCTCAGTCGGTAAACTCAAATGATTCCAGAGAATGCACCAGCATATTATTATACATAATCCGAGCTGCAGTTCGAATTTATAGACTGAGAACAATGTCATACGGTTATATAAGTGTACATATTGTATGTACTTACGTATTTTTTGAACAGCACTTACGCACTATTGCGAAGAACACTGCACAATAATTTTATGATCAGATTACGCACAACTAATTTCGACAATACTTTACCGGACATAAAAATTTATAATATGCAATTATTATCACCTATATGAAAACGGTTAAATAAAAGTATGTGTACATCATGTATTGAATGGTACCGTTTTTATACGGCTAAATACAATTTTTACGAGTAATACGAGATTTTGCTCGATAAATAAATGGATTTAAAAAACAATTTTAAATATAAATAAATAAAACCTTTAATATGAATTTTCAATCGAGCGAGAAATGTTTAATTTGGGTTGGTATAAGTATATAATTTCACTAAAACGTTATTATAATATATTATGTGTAGCACGTATTATTACGTCATATAATATATAATTACATGATTGTTGTTTATAATATAAAGATTTTTCCATAATGGTATTATATGCCTATACGATTCAAATTTCAAATCATCAATTCATTTTTAAATTTTTTTATCATTTATTCTATATTTTAAATACTTTTAATGCAGACGTGGTCAACTGGAGGGGACTTTGGTGCAACTTTGATTCAACAAAAATTATCTTGATTTTTTTTTAAAAACATTATTTCACATTAATATATTCTATAGGCATTATGTAAAAAATAATTTTTATATATAAACATTTATTATATAAATAGTTATTCAAATATTATTAGAAATAGCTTGAAAAATAATGGTTTTCAAAATGTAAACGAAATAAAAGATATTTTAGAGATGCACCTTTAAATTAGTGTTTAATTGTACAAATATGGTTCTGTGATAAAAATCGTACTTATATCTAAAAAAAATCATCATGTTTATAATTGTTATTGGTAGGTACTTAATTGTATAATATGTTAATTATAGTGTTAATTTTTTAGCTGTTAAAAATGTAACTATTTGCAAAATAACAATATATTGTATAATAATAACAAATTATATACCTACTGCAATGATCAAAATAGTTAAATAAAACTTTTTGTTTGTCTAAGATAAAAATATATTATTTTGAAAAACAAGAAAATTATCATACATCCTTTATTTATTGCTATTCATACTTAGAATAGAAGAATTCTTTTCCGCTTGAAGGACACGTCCTAAGGTTATTTTTAAATTAACATTTTAAAACGTTTTTCAAAGTAAAATTTTAAAACCCGTAATTAGGCTATAATATTTGTCCTTATAGAAATTCTTTAAAACCAAAAATCGTGTCACTTAAAATAACCAAATAATTACGTTAATTTGTACGTTATATTTTTACGTTGTTTGATCACGATATTCATCTCTTTCGACAATGCAATCTTACATTATTTGACATTGGAGTTAAACATGCATTTTATGTATATACCAATAGATATTAGTATTAAAAAAATACAATGTAAAGACGAATGAAATAAGTATTACGATGTTGGAATGGAAATTGATGATCCAAAGTAGCGTTAAATCAATATATTATTTTAAATAACTAGCTAACTAATTATGGGGTATAAATTTCTGCCCCCGATTACAGTAAAAAAATGACATAATGATTATAATACAATTATTTTGAAATAATTGATCCCATGGTTCATAATCTCTTTAGCTATAGTCTATACTCTTGCTAGTTGTTGCTTTAACGTTTTATAAACATTTGACGATCAATAATCTTACAGATCTATTATAATATAATATAGTTATTATGTTATTCTAATAATTTTATTTATTTTTTTTTTACATTTTATTTTGAATGTATTATTCAAAAATATAAAATTGGCAATTAAAAAAAAAACGTGGATTAGAAGAATAGCGTAAAATAATATTTACTACATATCTAGGAGTTCATTATTTTTATCTCTAAGAGTCATTTAAGTATGTAATAGTTCAATTATTAATTGTGATATTTGTTGATATAAAAATGATTATAAAAATTATTCAATATCAAAATTATTCCTAGTACCTATATATGGTTTGTGCTAAGTACTCATAGCATGCTTAAGAATTTCTATGGGCTTGGCCACATATTTTTATTTAGTTTCAGAGGGGAGGGGCATAATGTTTAAGCATAATATTTATAACAAAATTAAGGTAATTAGGTAATACGTCATTTATTTTTATTATGGAAGATACATACAATTTATAACCATTTGTTTTAAATTTATAAATTAAAACAATGAAATCAAGTATTCGTGGCTTTTTGGCCAATTAATTAACTATTTATTCAGTGGTTAGTGGTATTTCCGTGTGAACTGCTAACATCCTGCAACTGTCAATTCATTAAAAAAAAAAAAATCATTACAATAACACCTAATAATTATTTTAAATGTTGAAATGGATATTGGAAAAATATTTCTGTCATTGTGCTACGCAGATGTGTTTACAGCCTTTTTAGACTGTCATGCAAATACCATTTGTATTAGGCGGTATATATTTGGGAATATATTCCCCTTACATAACCTCAACGCTTCCAACACATTTTTTGGATGATCTTTATTTTTATTTGATATTGCAGTATACATTTTATTCAGTTTCAACTATTTGTCTATCACTATCAAGATACAATTTAATAAGTTATCTGAATATGATTCAGAATATAATCACTGAACTTCTGAAAAATATAATTTTTAATTTTACCTAAAACTAAAAATATGATTAAATTTACAAACCTTTAAATATATTTTTGTGGCAACAAATACACTCATTTAATTGATTAATAAATATATACATATATTATGTATTCCAACTAAAAACAGCATAGAAAAAATAAGAATAAATATTTAGTATTTTTGTATATTTAAAAATTGTTTATGTATAGCGAAATGTAACACGTAATATACAAAACTTTAGCATTTTCATAACTTATATTCATTACTTACCTATTATTATCGTCATTTTGATCTATTTCTGACTAATGTTTAACTGATTTCTGTTCTATGTTTTCATGTTTCCTTTTAAGAATATCAAATTGTGAACTTTTTTTTTAAATTGCTTTCAGTTGTAAAAAGTTGGTTATTTTATTTTAAAACATCTTAATTTTCATTTTAAAAATCATAAAATATAATGTAATAAAATATTAAAATATTACAAAACGTCTAAACACAAAGCGCAATTAAACGAATACGTAATGATATTAATATTATTTTGGCGGTATCTATTGATAAATAATAATTATCACCTATTGAATTATACTTCTAACCACTAGATCACTGGACTGATAAGACGTGATTGATGATTAACAATCAATGTTGGCATTTGCTAAGATCGAAAAATATTTTCATATTATCTAAAATAAAAAAAATAAAAATAAATCTTTTTTTTTTTCATATTTTGTTGAGAAAACTTCTCGTTCCCAAGTGAGAATTTTGTGTATCATTGTTTTTCATATTTCAATAGATGAGGAGGGGGTTTCGAACCCAGCACGCTCTTGTTCATATAGTATTATTTGAATATATTATATAATAATTATTATTATTCAATTGTTAACTCATTTTTTTTTATTATTATTTTTTTTTAATTTGTTAAATATATTAATTTCAATACTCGACTTTATTGGTAATAGTTTTTTTTTTTACTAAAATGATTGACCGTAAATTATTGAGATATTTAAGTGAATATTACAATTCATAGCTATTTGTTTTTTTATGCTATAGTATACGAGTAATACGAGTAGTAATACTATAATAATATACAAAATACTGTTTTTATATTCATCATATATATATTATATCGTGAATGTTTCATCAGTGTAGTTAATTTATAATAGATAATTGTAATAATGTTTAAAAATATCGTGTATATTATAAAAAAAAGTGTATATCGTCTTAGAGAATTTTTAGAAATTACTTTAAACGTTGAAGTTCAATGTGTCCATTAAATATTAATTAGGTATATGCTAGCTGTTATTGATTTATAGATAGAACTTGATAATATATGTATTTTACTTTCAATATGTAATGTTAAAGATGCGTTAATTTGAAGGCGAAGCCAAAAATCGTGATATATAATATTCAAAATTATACATACTTGTTTCAAATATTTCTATAGATAAATAATACCTACAATATAAAAATACTATGAAAGTAATAGTGGAAGAATGATTAAAAACCACGTCATATTCAATTCATCTCATCTATGTACTTATGAGTACTAAATTATTTCCAGTAGACGTTATTTTATATGTCAGCTCTGAGCTCATACATATCTATACATAATAGAAAGGTAATTTCAAAAATACAGTCAAGATAATTTTTTCTAATAGTCATGATTATTATGATACTATATATTTACGATTTACCTAACTAAAAAATATCAATAAAATTTAATGAATATTATATAATGCTACAATTATAAGTGTCTAATAAATTTAATAAATAATGACTAGTATATGTAACTACTTAATTACAATTTATTAATAAATAATGGGCTCATTGATAAAAAAATGTATACTAACTCAAATCAGTTGAGTTAGAAAAACAAAAAATCTTCAGTTAATACATAAAAAAAAAAATTCATAAACTCGTATAAAATAATATAATTACCTATTATATTTAAATAGTGATTAAAATATGTATTAATGTATAATGAATTAACGAAAATCGATTAAACTCGGTTGCAATAATTAGTTGCCGAAAAGTTGCTAAATATTGCTAAAAGTCTGAGGTCGATCGGATAAAGTCGGAGGCTACCGACTAACTTTATGCACGTGTATTTTACCCAAAAATGTTTATAAAATATATATATATAGGCACATAAAAAAATATGCTTCTAGAAAATGGGTGTCACAATGGGTACTGATTGGATCAAGTTTTCTGGTCAAAAAGTTGTTAACAGAAATAAAATATCATTGTCGAACCATTATAGTTTCCTTGCAAAATATACGTATTATATTTAACAAATTATAGACATTTTTCGTTAAGATCAATAGTTTTCCTTTACGCATAATAATACTACTGGAAAAGTAAAAAATAAATTATCTCTATAAAGTATAATACCTATGAAACAAATTTGCTATCAGAAAGTTTATTTGTATCCGAAAACTCCTATTCGAATCCGTCTACACGAAAAAAAAAATATATAATCTAAAATGGTTACTTATGTTACAACAGTTTATAGAATAAATTGACAATTTATTATATTATAAAAAAATTCAACAGTGTCAATTTAATGCATAACAGCTAAGTAATCTGTCAAAAATTAATACACGAGCCAAATACTTGAACATTTTTACTGGTCAGTATCCACTTTTGTAATTCATATTTATAATTAAAATTTTTTAACTAGTGGTTTTAGACACAAACTGTATCTATTATTTTGGGCACTTCTTTCTTTTTCTATTTTTTTTATGTAAAAATGTTTGTTTTATTTTGTTGGAAACATCGTTCGAAACAATCGGTTGTGTATGCGAATAAGCGTATAACGGTATTGTTGTTCATTTCATCGTCTCAATTATCTCCTATACTTATAATCACAATTCTATCTTTAAGCGCTGGCCCTGAGAGTAAAATACCATTAACTCGCAAATTATATTGCATTATTTATCATTTTTCGTAGCGTCCATATTGATCAAATAACTCTCAGAAACTACTGGTCACTGCCGATGAGTATTTAAATTAAGAACGCATGCCATTCGAATAAATGTAAAACGTGACGTATCCAATATAAACATGGTCGAAATCCATCTTCCAGTGATTTTTCGAATTGGTAACAAGTACCTATGTAGGTACTTACATAATATAATATGATATATGTATATGTATAATATAGATGGACGTTGACGATTTTTTAGTCGTGACTGAGTTAAATTTATATTTTATACGCAATATATTATCAGTATATTATATGACATAAGACCGTAAATTCAATTAGAATATAATTAATAATTATACGTACCTTAATTGGTTTAAAACTGATACTTCAGTTAATATATTAGACACGCGTAACTAATATAAATTATTCGAGATGATCGCATCGGGATGCTTTTTTTTTACTAGTATCCACACATTTCATCAGTGTTATATTATATAAAAACTATAATATGTACACGTTCTATCAGGTAAAAATAACCATTCGACACCCGAGAATAGAGAATATTATGTGTGTGTGTGTGTGTGTGTGTGTGTGTGTGTGTGTAATTTATCGCATAAAAGTGATATAACGAATTGACTCGGATCGCGTGATAACATTTGATATTATGTTAATGATACAATGTCGATTTAGGTATTTAGGCTATTAAGATATTCGCGTTATCATTATATAGTGTTTACGGCAACATTTTCAAAGATGATGTTATTGTTATTTTAAACACAAAAATCGAAAATAAGTATACAAAATAAAATATAAAATAAATATTATTATAAAATAACTGGCTTCTTCGTTTCGCTCAAAATCTAAAAGTATAAACTATTTGATCGAGTCAAATGAAAGAAGGGAATGTAGTAGGTACCGTACAAAAACGACATAGGTATATAACAAGATTTTAAAAGAAAAATACTAAGAATTACTTTTGACTTTGACGGTTTCCAAATACTGTGCTCCGGGTTGGTTAAATAGTGCTCACGTAAATAAGGTGCATATCTCTGTGATATCAAAGAATGCGAATATCACAGAAATGATAAAATATACTTGCCTCATCGAATGATTATCCGTCCTCAGCATCATCACAGCTTCTTCGTAATAAAGCGTTGCTCAAAGAATCAATGACCCCACTGTATCGATCAACGACTACTCAAAATTCAACTGTGGTACACATAGACTCGAATGTCACAAAGTGCAAACACTTGTGAGTAAACTATTACAGTATCTACTCAACAACGTTAATTAAAATGTCACAAGTAGCTGGAAAGAAGAATGAGAAATGTCCGGCAAAGGACATCTATCTCCTATTAAAGACCTCGCGAGTTACCCCTTGGTTCAGTGTTGTTAAAGAATGCGTTCCCCAAAAGATAGATACGAATCCAGGAACTAATTCATTTTTTTGAGAAACGAAGGAATGAATTAAAGGATTCTATTATTTTTTTCAGAAGAATATAGGAACGTGAACAAATTTCTTTTTTTGGGAAATCGGTAGGGACGTAATGTAATGTAACTCCATTTTTTCGAAATTGTATTTATAGTTAAACTAAAAATGGTTAAAGTTCACAACTTGTTGAATCGCGGTCTCCATGTTCTAATATATCTTTATAATATTCTATCATGATTAAATTACATAAAAGCTATTATTCTATTAAGTTAATTACATATTTATAGGCTATACATCGAATGTTGCAAACAATTATATTTATACAAATGTTGACCATATAGGTAATCGTGTAATTAAGTGTAGTAACTAGAAGTAAAATAACAGAAGATAATAATATTCATATTTGGAATAAAATAATTTTAGTTCAATAAATATCAAACTAATTTAAGCGTGAATTCGTTTTTTTGATTCTGAGTGGAGCAAAGAAATTAGTGGTCATTTAAAATGTATTATGTTTTCTTTTATGAGAAACTTTTTGATCAGACTACATGAACCAATTGGTAAGCATGTGTATCTATTTTCCAGCAGGAAATTTTATCTATATATATATATATAATTGGTACTTAAAGAGGTTATATTTCGACATTTTCGATAAATGCGTAAGGAAAAACTACTCATAAACAAAAAAAAAAAAAAAAAAAAAAAAAAACTGGCAATTTTGAGAAAAATATGTCTAAAAATATAAAATTTTACGAATTTTTAAACATTTTTTACATATTTGTTTTATCAAAATGTTTTGATCAGAATTAATTATGTATATTGTATTATATGGAATTGTTTTGTCGAAATAAATAAATTATGGTTACTTTATACCACCAATACCATACCCCGCAATCGTAGTGCTTCACACATCCTACTAACCGAATATATTTTTTGTGAGGGCGCGAAAGGAATGAGACAGAAACGAATTCCATTTTTTTTTAGGAACAAGGAATGAATTTCTTTTAAATATTAAAATAACGAGGAATAAGAACAAATTCCTATTTAACATTAACCTCGTGCATAAATGGGGTGTTGTTTCTAATCCAAACCTTAATTACAATATAGCGCATATTCTACCCAACTTCACAAAAAGAAAAATTCAAATGAAAGCTTGAGGACATCTTCAATACGACACCTGAAGCAATAATTGAGTGGATACAATATCTAGAAATGGTATTTATAAATTTAGACCATAAGTGCCTTCAATCCATTTTCATAATAAACATCTTATTGAAAATAGCAATAATGAATAATTTATAATTGTTTATAAACAATTTGTAATAATCTTTGCAATTTATTTGAAATAAAACGAATATATAAATATTAAAATAATATATTTTATACTATCATTATATTAAATAAAAACTATAAAAGCGACTTAAATTATTTAAAGTTAGGTTGGATCAACATTAATGGAAACTTGGTCAATGTAAAAATGATATAATATATTAATAAGTATTTAAAAAAATTATCTTATAATAATAAAAGTATAAGCTTTAAAATTTCATTGGCCCTTAACCATATTTAATTTATAATATATCATCATTTACAATATTATAACAAAAAATATTTTTATTTATTCAATTCATTAGAAAAAATCGATTTAAATATATTATATTAATATACAAAGTTCTGTCAAATAATAGCATATTTTTAAAAGTCGTTTTTCAAGTTATATTAACTATACGATCACAAACAACAACTATCACTGTCTTATTGTATGATTTTTGTACGAATAGCATTTTTCATGAAATTAATATTAATAATATTATAAACATATGTATAGAATATTTGGCGCCATTATTTCTAACTTTCTTTTTCATTTTTAAATAATACATAAAATATAATAGGAAGTGAATTGTCATATTTGTTGTTACATTATTTTTTAACCATATAATGTATATATTATACACCTACTCAATACTCATACTATATATATATATATATACTTATATAAAATATTGAAGTATTTATTTATTTAAAAATATTCCCTAATCGCTAATTTGGCATTCATTATTTTAATATCGTGTAATTTTATATTTACTGATAAGTACGTAATCTATATACATTTTAAATTGTACGCAAATATTGTTCGCTAAGTTAATTCGTCTTTATATGTTGTACGATCCATAATGAACATGAGTGCGTATGCTAGTGTTTATTAAAATCCCAGTGAAAGTTATGAATGTTAAGTTCAAATATAATTTTTGACAAAATCGAAAATTGCGTACTTGCGTAATGATTTTTGACATATATTTAATATAATAATATTACGTAGGTATATAAACTAGTCGGATGTTGTTTTTATATTTATATTATGTATTTTATGTTACACACTAAGGCGAATACTAAGGCGAGTTCTGATTTAAAACTTGTTTTAGAAGATACCTGGGATGGTGCATATAATATATTAATTCCATTATGCATCTTGAATTACTAAAAGTACATATATATATGGAAGTTAAACAATAAAACAACTATATACATTTTTTTGTTATATTTATTATTTTTTTATTATTACTTGTTATTTTTTATTTTTTAACTATTAAACCTTTACTTTCACATTTTGGTTTTTTTCTAAACTATAGACATATTTTTTAAAAATCTGATGCAGCTTGGTATAAAAAAAAGTCTGTGTAGTAATCTTATATAGGTATTCTTTAGAATAATATTGCACATTTTCTAGATAATTTATTTTGTTTATTATATAGGTGAATTAAAAACAATTACATACAAATTATTAAAAAAATAAGAAAATCGTCTATTGATTTCCGTCTGGGGGGTGATATCAGAAAAAAAAAGAATCGGCGCATCAATTGAACTCGCCCTCCTCTGGATCCTCTTATTCGTCATATTACATTTATTTGACTTGTATAATCACCAAGGCAGTATCTGAGGGGAGGTCTATGGGGTCCAGACACCCTCTGAATTATTTTCAACATTTAATACATTTTTTATTTATGCTAGTGGTTTTTAGCATCAATATCAATATTTTTAATCATAACCAATCGGTTTATGAACCAGAACACTTTAAAAACATATACTGAACTACTTATAGATTATGATTTAAATGAGACAGTAAAACTGGTTAAAACAACCATAACTATAGGCGAAATAATGGATATAGGAAGGTACGTGGAAAAACATTGATACAAACATACAGTTATAAAAAGCATGATCAAAGACAATATAATAAAACATTTTTTTTTTAAATCATTAACTTTTGAACTTGCTAAAAATAAGTACCTAATCATAATTTATTAAAAAATTTTTTATATCTATACCTGCAGATGTAAGCTTGAAAATTTTAATTTGAAAAATTTTTTTTCACTGACATTTTCTGAAAATTTGAACATTTTTATTTTTATATATTAAAAAAAAAAATTAATTGTGTGAGGTTTTAATGATTGGTCATACTGTTCATAATTTTCTATGGTGATACTAGCCACTATATCACCGATGTTTTTATATTGTTGTTATCACTTCTTTTGTGTGTATAAAATATAAATGTTACAAGTTAATAACCATTTAAAGGTATTTTTTATTTTTTTAAGACTTAATTATTCTATAAATTGAAATGATAAGATGTAATATTGTTATTATGTTATCTATTTACATATTTAAAATACCTTTTAATATTGTGCATTGATAGTTTATTTAAGTTAAGTATTATTTACATTTTAACAAGTAATAACTAATAATAGTCTGATAAATGTATTTTGCTACCTACTAATTTAAAATAACCATATATGATATAATAGAACTTTTTTTTTTAAAGACTTAATTATATTATACATTGAAATAAAAAGACTGTAGTATTTATCTATAAATAGGTGTTTTATCTATTTATAAGTCAAACATATATATTATATATATAGTAATATAATTACTCTATAGCCCAACTTTAAAAATGTTCATGAAGATTTATATCACTACCTATACTTAACTTATAAAATATAATTTTCAAGGCGATTTTCTGTGACGAGTTTTATAAACAGACAGAAAATATTTTCAGAACATTTTTTTTCAATCTATATAGATTTACTATAAATTACACACTGATTACAAATACAGTTCAGTGCATTTTTTAAGGAATTTTTATTGGGTGACAATCAAAAATGTATCAAAATTTACCTACCCAATCATCAGATGAGGATTTTATGCTTGTCCCTCAATATTATTAAAAAAAATTTATACCTAGTGGAAATACTATGGATGGGTATATTATTATAACCTACTAATAAGTTATAATATACAAATGTATAATACAACTAATAGGCAAAGGAAAATTATTGTTGTAATATTAAATTAAATTAAAATCATTTTATTAATCATCTTTTGAAAATATTAACAACATTTAATATTCGTATAAATAATCACATAACCAAAACACAAAATACAGTTTAACATTGTATAGTAAGAATATATTGTATCTAGATTTTAAATATATAAATTTTATTTATGTCCAAATGTCATGAATTAATTAAAAAAAAAACCATTTAATTAATGGACGGCTTTTGTAGTTTTTTGATCTTTGTATGTTTATATTAACGTGGAATTTTTCTGTCATGATTTCATCGCTCAAGACTTAGCTATATTTTAATTTCAGAAAAAACTTTCTATGTCGCGCCACTCACCCTCTTTTAGATATAATTGTGTCTGTAGAATTGTGTACATTTAATAAAATTTTAAATCGAAGTAGGTAGGTATACTAATACTTGATTAATTATCGTTATTAAAAAGTGCATTTGCATCTATTCAGTTTCATACATTTATTCATAATCATGACTATTTTTTTGGTATACCTATAACTAATTATACAGTAAATTCCATTTTAAAATCGAATTTTGAGGTACTAAAATTGAATAAAAAAAACTGCATGAATGTGATTTTTGATAATTTGGTAATTACTGCCTTTGCAATTAAGAGGTTAGTACTGAGTACAGGTATAAAGACAACCTACTAACAATCGTGTTTTATCGAAATATAGTAAAATTTGAAAATGTATTATTTTATTTTCTCTATGCATGCCTTGACACGTGTAATACTTGTATAGGTATGCTAATAGTGTATAAGTAAAAGGAAAAAAAAAAATTTAATTGATCCATCGCAAAACTAATATATTATTTTAATGTGTTATTGATGTACCAGTCATCCATGTATATTTATATTTCGCAGTTATAAGCAGTTTAGAACGTGTATAGGATATCTTGATAAATGTAGAAGAAATTCCAATATTTATAATAATTTAATATATTAATATATTCTGTCAGCATATAATATATAAATATTATATAAATTGTTTATCGAAAAATATATGAAATCTATATCAGACACTGTGGTATTAACTCCATACGAATATGAGGGATATCATTTGTGAAAGGCACGTGCCTATCATATTTCTATCTTAATCATCTAACACTCGATGCACAATTAATAATTCTTGCACAATTTATCATCAAATAATTCTCGGTTTTTTTTCGAAATAATTGTGTTAAAAAAATGTTATGATTGATTTATATTTTTTTAGTATTTAACTAATGATACGATATCGTATTATATAATAACTAATTTTTAATTTTTCACAATTCTATAACATTTAAAATTTTTTATAATAATATAAATACTGAAATGTACAACGTTTTCATGTTCTTTAAATTATCGTGGATTGTATTTTCTTCACATAATATGTTAATCTTTATATATATAATTCTTCTGTACGGACTTTATATAATAACTGTTTCATAAACCTATCTACAAACAGTAGCGGTTTTGACAACATTTCAAGGGGGGGGGGGGAGATTTTATTGGCATGGCACAAAAAATATTTTTCTCTTACGTGAGAGTCCATTCAAGTGTACGTCTTATTCTTGTTATATTTTAATTAAGCAGTTGTTTTTTATTAATACAAGTCAATAATAGGTATAGGCAAGGTACCTTACTTGATCTTTTATTAAAAAAAAGACTTAGCCCCTTAGCGCTTTTGTATATGCATAGTGATATCAATATTAATACATATGTATAGACAATACTGTAGAAATATTTGCAAAAAAAGTTTCATCTTTTTCAGGGTCCTCTCTCCTAACTGTTTGGGGTCGGCCACACTTGCTATCAACTTCCACAGAAGTCCATTTTTTACGCCCTCCCATCTTATACCCATTCACCTAATATAATTTTCTATCACATCCCCCCACCTCTTTTTTTCCTTCTTTCCTACCACATATATTTTCTTCACTACTCTTACTGTTTTTGTCTCTTCCCTGCTTAAAACAAGCTCTAGGGTCTAGCCATCTCTAGTCATTTTGTCAACTATCAAAGCTACTCCTATAATACCTATTATATATGCATATAAATTAAGTGAAGGAAACCAGAGGAACACCAAAAATAACGTTTATAGCTTCGGAAATATAGTTTTTAATTTTAACAAAATTGAATTATATTAATTAATAAGGAGTTAAGTCATGATAATAAAAGGTCAGCATGCCAATTTTCTTAAGTTTGATAATTATTATTTATGATCGATTCTATCGAACGCCTTTTCAAAATCTGTGTATATGAAGTCAGTTTGCTCGCCTCTGGAAAATGAATCTAAAATGTAATGTTTGAAAAATATTAAATTAGTTTATGTGGATTTGTTATGACAAAAACCATGTTGTTGAGCGATTAGGATGATTTTAAGTAGAGGAGATAATTTTGTATTTATGATTTTAGAAAATATTTTTGGAAGTATAGAAATTATAAATTTTATTAGACGATAATTAAAAAATATATTAATCAAGGTCTAAGGAGGGCAATCGCCCCCCCATCGCCTCCACCGTATTTAATTTGCAATATTACTTACTGAACATGTTGATCCGAGTGAGTGAATATACCTAGGTCTAAATATATATTGTGGACGATTTTTGATACACAATTATCAAAAGTATACGATTGATTACGAGCTTGTGGGTGGTATAAAAGGAGATTTAATAAAGAAATAAAATATACGAGTACATGCAAAAATATTAAAAACATATTCTTCTTCTTCTTCTTCTTGGCATTTTACAGATAATTTAGGCCCATTGCCGCAACAACTACTTGCCTCCAACAGTCTCTCTCCCTAGCCATTTCTTCCCCGTTCTCTATTCCAATTATTTTCAAGACCTTGACCACTCTATCCTTCCATCTTTATCTAGGACGTCCTCTTGGCCTTTTTTTGCTTGGTTTTCCTTTTGTAACCTGTCCAATTATTTCTTCTGATCTCCACACTTATCCAGCCCAACTTAATCTACTAATTTGTATGACTGTTGATATTCGCTTCTCCATACAGGTCTTGAATCTCCTGATTTGTTCGTCTCATGTTCTCCTTTATTATTTTTGGATCCATAAATCTTCTTAATATTTTCCGTTCAAAAGTCGCTAATTTAAATTTGTCCGATATTGTTGTGACCCATGTACCACATATATATAATGCTACTGGTCTCACTAGAACTTTGTAAAGAGTTATTTTTGTCTTCCAAGATAATATATTTGATTTAAATAGAGGTACCAATCCAAAATAACATTTGTTTACCGCTGCTAATCTTAGTTTTGTGGTAATATTTTGTATACCTTTGTAATGCCTATATATATTGTAATTGTCGTTGCGATCGTCCGAAATGTCCGGCCGCTCATTAAATTCAATATAATGACGGTATATAGATAAGCCGACGGACATTTCTAATAAACGATTGGCACGGCAAAATTACAGCAGTAGTTGTTGTGCGTACGCCACCGCGATATATACGAATATTTTCAATACCTATGTTTTGATTTATTTTTAATAAAGTTTTTTCTTTGCTTTTCCGTGCACCCGTTTTATAGTATTCGTTATTGTAATCGTAAAATTGCTCTCTCGAACACCCCTTGTTGATCGCCAGATTAATTGGCGATTTTTATGAAATTCAGGTGTTATACAGTTTTATTTTATCGTGGCTATTTGCATCCTTGTTGATGTATTCCCCTAGATATAATAGAAATACAAATATCCAATTGTCTCAATCTAAGTTTATTCCTAGTTACGACAATGTATTTTGTCTTATCCTCGTTTATTATGGACCCAATTTTTTCCCCATTTTTCAGAAACTTTCTTGTAGTATCCTCTTGACTCGCTTCATTTTCTGCCATTATAATTAAATCATCTGCATATACAGCCATTACTAATTGCTTGTTAATTCCAATTTTAACTCCACCCAATGCTACTAGAGTTTCTCTTGAAACCGATTCCTATGCTATATCGAACAGAACTGGGGACAAGGTATCACTTTGCCTAAACCCCGTCACTACCTCAAAGTTCTCCGACACGAGTCTTCCAAGCTTTACTTCGCGATTTGATCCCTGTAGACATGCATGGATTAGTTTTATGAGCTTTTCATGCATACCCAATTGGTACATTGTACTCCACAGTTTTTCTCTATTCACCGAATCATAAGCAGTCTTGAAATATATATAAATGTATATATAAAAAGGTGTATAATATTCTTGTCAAGTTCGTGACTTTTTTCAGTCATTTGCTGAATGACATGTATCTGATCCAAGGTTCACTTTCCTGCCATAAATCCTATCTGGTAATCTCCAATAATTTCGTGTATATAAGGTTTTATTCTATTAAATAGAATATTAGACAGTACCTTATACAATATATTTAATAGCGAGATTTTACAATTCATAGGGTTTCCCTTTTTAAAACTTTATTTGTTAATTTAAACATTTTTATACATTTATAATAATTACCTGTTATAAAATGTAGTTTTTATTTATGCATAAGAAAACTACTATTTATGGATAGATATACGATAGAAAAAAATACAAATTCTGTGAACATTTCAAGTTTCCAGACACATTTTTTATTTATTATGAAGAAATAACCTTTTTACCTATTTTACTATAGCTTTTCTTTACCCTTAATTGAAAAATTACCTCTTTAAAATATTATTTTGGTCACATTTTCTACCGAAAAGGATTAAGTTTTCTGATCGAAAAGTTATTTCCAGAACATCAAAAATTAAATTTATTGTAAAATCAAGAGATCCTCAGTTCTGTTCAGAATAAAAATCGTTTAATATTATAAAAAACGTTCACATCTTTAAACGCTCATCTAAACAATTAAACAAATAAATAAAATGAGATTGAACCTGTTCAATATTCATACTAAGCCTGACAATAATTCACCAGCTCATAAAAGTATTGGTAAAATTATGATATATAGATATGTTTACTGTATGTGGTCGTTCTACTATTATACATAATATTTATTAATTATAAGCTTCTTTTAAAACGTATCTATATATAGAATTATGGAGAATATATATGCACAGCCACCAGTATTCCATAATAGTTTTTTTCCACGTAATTAGTGAATAATAATGAAAAAAAAAAATAAAACTTTTTGTAATGTCGACCTGATTTGTGCACCTATACCTCGATCAGTTACGTAAATTTCATAAGCGCAAAATCGTTGTAGATATATAGTTGTGTATAATATACAAACTACAAAGTTATAATATAATAATATTATAGACGCATAATGTGTAAGTCTGGTCAAGGATTTCCAATTTGGGTAACCCGTTTAAGTTAAAAAAAAAAATCCACACGTATCGACGATGAGTAAAAAAAAACACACACGCGAAAAGGGTTTCCCACACGATTAAGATACCCCGTGATACTGACATCGCGTCGCCGGCGGACGTGTGTTCCTTCACACGGGCGGGACGTCCTTCGACCAGACTATATACCGGAGCTTCATAAAAATGTTTCCGTCTGACGCATACCGCGGTTACCAGCTATACCATATTCGTATAGCAGCATAATATAACTTGTGGCCGCCTCCTCGGAATCTCTCGTCAGATTATACGTCAAAATCGTATATAAATATTATAATACTTACTATAATATATAGATAGTGTATTGTTGTTGTTTTCGTGTATATTTTTCCGCCGTAATATTGTTGTTTTTTTTTTCGCAGACCGACCGCCTTGACCCGGTTTTTTCTTCTTCTACGAGAACGGCGGCGCGTATTTCTTCCCCCGAATACGCACACCGACGGTCTTGCGCGGGAGGGGGGGAGGGGGGCCCGGCCGAGGAGAAAGGAAGACGACACCCTCGATATTGTACGCGTGTGTGCCGGGCAACATCATCATCGTCGTCGTCGCCGTCGTCGTCAAACAGAACGCCGTGCAGTCCATTCGCGTCCGTAACCGCGAGTTAGAAACACTACCGGTGCCGCCCGTCCGACTTCTGCAACGCCGGCCCGACGAACGGCGTATAATATCGCATATTAGAACATATTTATTTTATTTCATTATCGCACGACCAACGCGATTTCGTGTGTCGACGACGATTCGTGTGCCGGTTTTACAGCGATTCGGTTGTATTATACGATACATCCCTGACAAGCACACTGCACGTGGTTTCACGAACGGGGCGCCTATATTTTCCAACCGGTAAGTGTCAAAGTATTCGATCCGCAAAAATTAGTCGATAATAATATTTGTAATCATAACAAATATATTGTAATACGAGTGTTTCGTGTATACATTGGTCGTATATTGTCGTATTACCTTTTTTTGTTTTGTTTTGTTCGTGTGTTTCAATCGTAATCGACTCCCGAACATAGTATATATATATCCACGTGGGTATATTCCATATAGGGTCCCGATCACTTAAGTTGAATACGGTTTCAACAATAAATTGACACTATCATTTTGATATCAATTATTATCTACTTATACCTATAATTAATATATTATGTATATGTTTTATAGTATCAATATAAGATAAAAAAAAAGGCGGAAATAGGAATTTCGACGTCAGGGAAAAAGTGTAAAATTACGATCCTCGACTAATACGCCGGCATTTATGATGGCCAAAATATTTACACCACCCAACAATTTTAACCCCGTGTACTCCCCCTAGTTCCACCTTTGGCATTGTATAAATTTAAAAACAACAAATGAGAAATAAAAAGGTCGTTCGTGTAAATTTACCCATAAATCAAGAAATTCACTTTAAAATAAGACAAAAAGGGTCATAAAGAAATAGGCCTTCAAATATTTTACGTCTGCTAAAATTTCATGCTCCCCGAAAATGTTACGCTCGGGGATCTACCCCCTAGTTCCACCACTGTTAATCGCGTTTAATTGTATGATAATAACGCCCATTTAGTGGGATGTAAATAATCATGTTCTGCAAGGTATTCCTCAAAACATTCGTTCAATAATAATACCTATATGTGCTTTACAGAAAGGACTTACATTATACAGCTTTTGACATACAGCGTTTTGCTCTAGAAGTTTAATTATTTCCACTTTTTGTTGAAAACCCAGTGTTTTTTCTTATCAATACTTTATTAGTCTTGTTTCCGATTGATTAACACTCTCGGGATACATGTTAAAAGTTATAGTGTGAATTCCTCTTGATTTTTAGAAAAAAATAATTGTTTTTTTCGAAAAACGATATATCAAAATTACATTATATAATGTATATATATGTATATTAAATAAGTCATATAATTCACAGTTATTATTTTGAATATACCTTATAACTTTATAACAATATAACCTCAAATTGATTTTTGTTTGTATTTTGTTTTTATATACTAAAATAGTTATCCATACATATTTTTAATACAATTATTATCAAACAATTATCATGGACACATTTTATTATTACATGCATTTGGATTTACATTTCATTTTGTACCTATTTAAAGTTAAAACGAATAAAAATTATCTCTGATTTAAATTGAAACCGTTTAATTAAATTAATTTATTAGATTTTTTAATATTTCAATAAATATATAATTTTTTAAGCAAATTTGTAAAAATGTCTATATAAATATAAAATATATATTGGTAGAGATAAATTGTTTAAAATATGGTTATTTTCATTATAGTAAAATAACGTAGGCTGTATTCGATTACGTGGTTTAAATAATAATAATAATAAAAAAAAGAGGTAATATGCCCTAGATAATTTTATAATATATTTTTTCGTTTTGAAACGAATGCTCGAAATTACGATGAACTAATTATTATTGTATTTGGCCACGAACTATAGAGTGAATCACTGCACGATTGTGACCACGGAATAAGGGCATCGCAGAACCCTGTAGTTTAGAAGCATCATGACTGTAGTGATTCACGATAAATGTATATACTTTCAATTTTTTTTTCTTCTTTAATCAGTATACAATAAAACAAAATCTATTAGATACAAAATAATAAACATGGTACAGAGTGAACATAATGTAGGGACTTGATGTTTCTAAAACCATACCGGAGGGCTCCATTTATGTTTGTCAATTCGTTTATCTTTTATGTGTCTTATCGCTTTCAACTTCACTTTATGCTTTAAACTAATTTCGTAATCACAGCGTTACAAGTGTGCAAAATCATAATTTGAATTGTATTTGATACATTGTATATTTTTTCTCAGATTTACATTCATTAAAGATTGATACTTAGAGGATTACTAGTGTTATGTTACTAACAGTACTTTCTAAAAAAAAAAAAAATAAATATAATTTATAGACTACAACTTACAAGTAATAATAATGAAGGAAATTGTATACGATCAATTCAGTGTATAAATAATACTTTAATTGAATGTCATTTGTCAATAAATCAATTGTTTTTGCAAGTTATACAGTACCATGTATGATGACAATTTATGTAAGTAATAGTCATTATACAGCTTTACGTTATTCTATGAATGTGTAAACTTTGTACAAAGTTCGTTATTAAAAACTTTATAGGCAATAATGTAAATTATTTTTAAAAGAAATGTTGTAACGTAATTAAATTTCAAAGATAAACATTGTATAATATGTAAGTTATCCCAGTTGGATAATTTCCAAACACAACATAAATTGTTGTCGAAACTGCAGGTTAGAATGATGCTTATAATATACCTATCATTATTATAACATATAAGAGCTGGCACGGATGTATGTTAAATACTCAATCTAAACACAATACTACAGGTAGATTATTAAGTATGAGACTACTTTTCACGCTCACCCTAATGAAATATGTATAACAATTTATTTCACTATGATCCGGAGGCGTATGGCGTATAATAGTTTAAACTAAATAATTGCTTCTATATGATATAAAGTTACATAATTTTATGTATCTACATATTATTATATAGTTAGGTACCCTGTTATTCATACATTACTTTTTAACAATGGTCAATATATCAAAGAATTACTATCTTTATTGATATCGACTTCAAAAGAAGCATACATACGAATACAATAATTGACCGTATAATCATTTAAAAAAAACGAACTATCTAAAAGTTTTAAATAAATTAATATTAATAATAATAAAAAAAAAAAAAAATGTTCAAAATAAAATTTTATTAAGATGTAAAAAAAAAAAGAATAATATTTAAATTTATATACCTATATAGGCATTTTTGATTCGATTGTATAACTGAATTTAAGAATATCGCATTATTACTCTTAATATTTAAATGGAAATAATTTACCAGATTAATTAAATAATATAATAATCTACATTCTACAATCAAAAATGTAATCTATGGTTCTATCGAAGCGTTAATACAATAGAACTATGAACATAGTATTTAAATCCACGAACGTTGAATTGGGACATCAAAATATTACTAAATCAGTAAACGTTTACGATATAAGATAATATTTCGTAATATTATTCTAAATATATACATGTAATATGTTTATTATGTTTTTTATTTTATGTTTAATGTGTATGTACTTAATAGTATTTTAAGGATTATTGAAATCAATGTTTGGAACGCTTTTGAGTTCCTATATTACAGCTATATTAATTAAATTCCCTAGAACATAGCGATGTTTTTATAATGAATATAGTATATTTTAAAACTTAAGAGATTCAATTAATAATTTTATACTATATATAATAATAATTTTTGCGGAAATGTTAGTATAGGTACTTATTCATTTTTAAAAAATACAATCATAAAAGGGTTACAACTTAAAGAATTGGTGTTGAAGTCCTATCATAGAACTGTTTTTAATTTTTACTTTTATTATAATTAAACATTTTAATTTAACTTTAAAAATAATATCATATATTGTTATGTAATTAAAACAAAATTGATTAAATAGAATAAATTTATCA
Source organism: Pemphigus obesinymphae (assembly GCA_025469235.1). Classification (NCBI taxonomy): domain Eukaryota; kingdom Metazoa; phylum Arthropoda; class Insecta; order Hemiptera; family Aphididae; genus Pemphigus; species Pemphigus obesinymphae. The sequence goes on from JAIPRL010000562.1 coordinate 52,648, forward strand.
CAATATTATTACAAAATGTTTTTATTATTATAAATTAATGTTATTAAGTATTTATTCGTTATAAATAACAAAAAATAGATTTTCATAACATTAATAAATAATGTTGTTTCATATAATATAAACACAATTTACACATAAACTGTAATGCCTTTCGAGGATATGTGTCAATTATATTAAAACTTTCAAATCAATACTAAAAGTATTCATGAAATTATCAAAATATGGATTGTCCATTATTTTGTTGGTGATTTTATACTTGTTTTTTTACTCGGTAATTTTATTTTTAGTTAAATTTTTTTGTAAAATGTTAAAACAAAATAAATTAAGAATTATTTGAATACTTCGTATATTAAAAAAGTAAAATATATGAATCTTTATGATATACTTTAAACATACATTTTTATGTTCATTTTACATTATAATTAGATACATTTTACTACTTAATTAATACGGTAATTGGTAATATTAAGTTCCAGATTTGTCTGTTTCTTGCAAATTTATAAGACGTTAAACTAGACAAGTCTACTCATTATTTTTTTAATGAGTATTAAAAGAAAAAAATTACAAAATAGTAAAAAAGTAATTTACTAAAAAAAGTGGACTTGATTGGTTGTTGCAATGAGTTCTTAAATTCTTAAATTCTAAAATATCAATGCTTTAGGATTGTAACAATTTATCAACAAACTGTACCTATTGATAATAAGTTGGAAAGAAGCTAACTTATAATTAGTGATGACGACTTAAATATGGGGTTTAGTGCAGTACATATAATATCGTATTATTTTAACATTAACTAAAATCGAACTCATTATGAGTTCACGTGATCGTTTAAAGTTAAAAGTATTACTTTAACACGTGGTTAAAAATATTACAAAACCGGTTGTAATAGCTGAACACTATAATAAAATAACTATAACCGTTTCCAGGAGGCGTATACAAGGAGCTAATAGGTATTACATTTATCATTATAATATCTAGTGCACTTGCGGCTTCCCCGTGGTTATAAAATTACCGTCACGTACAATGTACATACATGTTTATACATGTTTATAAAGATCAACAGTTACAACTGTGGTGACCTATGTTTGAGTCTAGTTAACCAATGTTCAAAGAGTTTATTAAAAATGGATTTTTACAATATTAAAATTTCGTTTCTATTCACAGTATGAATCCATTTTATTCAACACTTTAACAATCATGAATCAAATTATATAAAAGCTATAAAACCTCATGTTTATAATAATATGTAATAACACGTGTTTTCTTATAACACAGTGAACATATTATTATCATTATTATTATTACTTAAGAGGATGCTATACACCCGCTTTTTAAAAGGTTGATTGTGTTTAGGAAACTTTTATAAAGTTTTATAAAAAATTAAAAACCAACAATTCAAAAATAGTCATGACGTGCCAGTATCATTTTTTATTGTTGTATTATCAAAATATTTGTTAAAAATCACATTCAAGCTCTATAACGACACCTCCTCTCTTTGTAATCGCAAAGTCAAAACTCATACAAAATATTTACTATGTCTGAGCCTAGAATTTTTCTCAGTATGTTTATGTGAAAACCTAAAATCCGTGAAATTTTCACATTTTCAAACTAAAACAAACATTTTGACTAAAGAAACTCTATACATGGTTATAGTAAATATTTTCATATTTCATATTTTGTATACATTTTGACTCTGCAATTAATAAAAGAGAAGTTGTAGTTATAGAGCTTGAACTTATTGAATGTATATAAGTAGATACGAGTAAGTCAGTAAGATTCACAATATTTTAGTCCATTGAGTAATATTTGGTTTGTCGTGAAAAAAATAAGAACATATTGGGAGAAGGAAATAGGATAAACGCATAGAATCACTGTTTTATTGTTGGTCACTATTTTGATTGAAAGGAAAGTATATAAAAACTAGTCGTGTCATGTTTTGTGAATCAAAGAGTAGTTGACCACCAAAGAAAATAATTCGTAATAACAAATATTATATTTACCCGAGTTGATTTTGATGAGAATAAAAATAATGTAGGCAGTTACATAACTTTATAATGTACACTGTAGATATTTTATAGTATACCTGTATAATGAGAGAGGGGTAATAGTTATTTATAGGCTATGCCTATACGTTATATATGATATATATGATAGATATAGTGAATATACTCACATAAAAATATTTAAATTTTATTCTAATTTTTAAGCTTTATGAAATTATTTGACCTAAATTATATTCTTAAGTATAAATATTATTATTCTTTTTAGATTTACTATAATCTAATTCCATGGTCCTCCATAATTATTGTTTAAAAATTCATTATTATTGGACTATTATTTTGTCGTGACAAATTAAGAACATAACCAAGTTATATACTCACTAGCATTAGGAACGATTATGATTTTTAGTTCAACACTTCTAACCTATAATTTTAGTGCAAGGTTTTACGTTAGAATTTTTTTTTTATTTATTCTTTGAACTTATTGTTTGTTGTTTTATTTTAATTTAATTTCTGGGGTCGAACGACTGGCCTCCAACTGTCATGGGTGGAATACTGAAGATTCTCTCACTCCTCTCTAATGACGTTTCACAACGTCATTCTTACCGCGATAATGTTTGTTTTTGTTTAAGAAAATAAATACTGTGACACCAAATCCCCAAGAACCTCATCTATATATTTCATAATACAGCGAAATCCACGGCTTACAATTTGATATTTAAATTATAAAAAGCAAGATTATTACATGACTAATGTAATACAATTGTAAAGAAACAAAGTAAAATTATTAGTTAAAAATGTCTCACGTTATTTTTTTCTCACCTATCAAAACTATACGTATACAACCGAAGAAAGGTAGGATTGCGTGATTTAAATCTAACAAGTTATATTAAACGTAATAATGTTATATAGATAAAATAATTAATTAAATTTTTTATGTGTGTTTTACATACATATATATTATATATATATTATTTGATTGTTTTTGAAAAATACAAATGTAAATTTTAGTTATTTAATACATTACGTATATTATACCTATTATTTAATCAAATAACTATAACGGTAAAAAGCTATGTTTTTCATATTTTCAATTTTCCTAAATAATTTATCAAATTTCAATCGAATTCTTTTAAATAATTAATTTAAAAATTATAAACATTTACAAATTGCATAAATGATTGTACAAAATAGTGTACCTAGGTTCTATCTATCTCTACATTTTATTCAAATTTAATGAAACAACCTTCGTCTTTAACGTTCGAAAGAGAAACATTTCCTAATAGGTACTTTAAGTATGTTTTCTTATACTATGGTAAACAAATAGGATAATTGAATTTTGGAAGAGTTACGTATATATATTTTACTTAAAGTAATTATTATGTTCATTCATTTGAATTACCAAAAAAAAAAAATAAAAAACGTCACATACGTAAGCTGTGTATTATAGCAGAATATGCATTTTTATAATTTATACATAAATATGTAATAAAATAATTTATTCTGCACTATTAACATTTTTTCATTAATTAAATTATTTTATATTTTCTTATACTTAGTAGTTTGTATGGTTTACACTAATTAAATGAATGCATAAATTATATTATTATGGTAGGTAATATGTAATTATATACGCTGGGACTATTGTGGTCAATATGAGCTTCGATACAGTTATGTATAACATTATTAAAATCATTTACGTACTCGAATTTGCTGTCTTTGTCTACCCAACTAATAATATACGAGATTTAGGTACGTTCAGAATTTTTATCACAACTTTATCATTTATAATATTAGAGTAACAATAGGCGTGTTTTCGCGATTAAACAGGTTATGTTATTTTGTCTTATCTATAACCAAAAATAATAACCATTCCATTTAATCAGTTATAAATTATTATAACCAAAACTGATTGTTTATAAAATTCAGTAACCAAATTACATTTGGTTAATCTCAAAAACATGCCTATCGTCATATTACCAAATTTATAGATGAAAATACGAGTTCATAATCTATGTTGAAGCGTCGTCTTTTTTGTACAGAGATAGAACTATTTTTAAATCTCATTAATTTGAATAGATTTATTTTTCTTTGAAATTTCGGAATAAAAGATGACTCCACGGCATACGTAATGATCTCGTTTATAAATTTGGTAATGGGTCAATTTACTCTAATTTTAAAAATGACAAAGTTGTGATAAAAATCTCGTAACGTAAATCTCGTTTATTATTATCAGTTGGTTAGACGCCTACTGCAGCAAAGAGGGTATCACGTCCTCTTAATGATTTTGAAAAATAAAATAAACACATACATCCATAAATCACTTGAAACTGTGTACTTATTATAATTTATTTCAATAAAACAGTAATCATATTATTTTATAACATGCATGTTGTAGGCTATAGCCGCCTATAACGTCAGGTCACGCTTCATCGTAATTTTTCAAATCGTTAACACGGCGCTTCGGACCGCTACCACTTCTACTAACCGTGCGTTTAGGTCACCACTTTTCTAAATTGAATACTATTACTATGCATTATAATAATAATACGTATGACGGATTAAGTAACATACGTGCCAATCGTGATTAAAATTCGTCGTTCATGACCCATTTGATCCATTAAATAATAAAACATTTAAGTTGCCCAAGTGTATGGACAAAAATAATAGTTTGTGTTGTGTATATCGTGTGATTATAGAAACATTATAGTTTCCATCATTTTTATTTTTTATTGTACCGAACATGTTATATAGTATATAATATAGTAATAGTAATAGCTGTTTGACGAAAAATACGCATTTTGTGGAACGATAATTTCTATACGAGATATAATATAGCAAAAATAAAATTTTTTTTTTTAAAAATATACGTTTGTTCTTATACATGGATTTCTGATTTAATAAGATTACAAATGGATTACGATTACGTTTTGTGTTTTAATTATAACTGTGTGAACGGACGTAACGAGTAAATACCTACGAATGTAATTTAATTAAATAGTCTTCAAAAAACGTATGGACACAATAGTTACACATAACATTATAACAATAATAACAAAAACACCTTATGCGATTTATTTTAAAATGTTAATAAATAAAATAAATAATCGTTATTTGAAAAATAAGTATAATTTTCGTTTTACTATAATATTATTATAATCAGACTATTTTAAATTGATTCACAAGTAATATATGTACATACTTTTAATATATAACTATTAATTATACAAGATGTAATAACTAATAAGATCAATAAAACAGCAATTTATTTAGTGTATAATATAATATGTACATAAATAATAAATTACAATATTATATAATGTAATTGATTTTACATTTTGAGAAATGGCTATGAGATTTATAATAATAAGTGTTCGATATTAGTTATCTATTGTTTAAAGATACCTAGTATTTTGTACAAACGTCACAGCGAACAACTGAACTATACCTATGGAAGTAAATTATTGTAGATTCTGAGCGTAGCAAAGGAGCTAGGGTTTTTTCATTTTTATCTTCTCATTTTGAGAACTTAAGAAATATCGCTACCACGAAGTATATATCTTAAAGTTAAAGATTTTTATTTTATTTTTATGAAACAATAATAATTTTTTTCGTTATTGTAACTGTATATTTTGTTTAAATAATAATTTATTAGTTCTTTCAAAAGTAAAAACACAAAACTTAATAAATTGTACCTACTATAAAAATATAAAATAACAAATATTAGTTGTACTAGATAACTAATTGTTGTATTCGTATATGCATTAGGAATTTAAGACATCAATGTGTTTTATCACTTTGTATCTTACATTATTTCAATAATTAGTACAGTATACGCGCAGTTCTATTATTAATTTTAGTCATGCGGAGTAACGTAGTTTTATAATACTAGCTACTGTTAAAATAAACATAAAATACGTTTCTAAATTTCGGTCGTAAATCATAGTAAAGACAGACCCTCGACTGATTTTATTGAATATAAATTATTGTTTCTATGTAACCGACAAAAACATTACGGTGAAAATGAAACTGTTGAAATACAAGGGTATTGACTACACGCAGTCATCATATTATTGCGTCACACTAAACTGGAAACGCTATAAAAAGCTATATCAGACATATTCATACGCATCATAAGAGGGTTAATACGGATATTTATTACATTATACTTTGGTTGATATTTATTGTTATATAGTACAGTGACCGGTTGTAAACAATAAAATTGTGTTGACTTGTTGTGTAACTGCGGTGGTATTTAATCTCTTGAAAAAATGTCATACCGACCAAACAGAAAACCTGTTTTTTCTTCTTCTTGTGTCCTTTCTGTTCGATTTGCCATGTTTACCGGATTTGTATTTTATTTGTATTTTTTCAATCAAAACCGTATATAGTATAAATCAACACGTATTATACATAATATGTGGTGTCGGTTACATATAGATATCACGAGAGACTAGATAATAAACGATGATCCCGTCATCATGTGGAATTACATATTGTACGATTACGCACTGCACGTAAATCGCATAATCATTATTTAATTACTACAAGACTTGTAGTACATACACTTAATGGTACAACGCGCAAATCCCTGTTTGTTTTTCTTTTTACACGTTTATGGCAAAATTATTTATAACGATATTCGTAATAATAGATATTATACTCGTTATTACACATATAATATAGGCGTGTGCAACCGCAATTTCAACACATTTTAACCTATAATTTAGTTTACATTAATCGGTAATATTTTTCAGCGTGAACCTGCGGTGCTCGATAGTTAGGAGCTCCTCTACTAATTTAAAATATTTTGGCAGCTCCCCCACTAATTATGTTTTACAGTAGGTATACGGGCCATTTAGTTTGGGGGGAGGACGCTCATTTTTTAAAAGCACCCTTTCTTCTATATTTCCAATTCGACCACTGGACCGTGTGAACATTTTGCGATTTCATACATCTATCTCGTCCTTTGATCCCTTTGTTATTTCTTTTCTTTTTTTTTTTTACAATTAATTTAAGAATAATTTTTTCAATACATTTTAGTCAATGATGATGTCACATAATCTATGAATAATAATGTACACCCACGTCCCACTGCATAGTACCTACGTATTACATACCTACTCAATACTCATTCATATTCATTGTTATTAGCGTACATAATTTAAAATATTTCCTTAATGATTATTTCAAAATAATTCAAGATTATAAAGTGCAAAATATAAAAATGTGTGTTTTTATAATTTATGATGAACTCTAACGATTGCATACGAGTATGTCATACAATACTAAAATAATTGAGAACATCCCGAACGCGTTCCGATATTATAGTATAGGCATTAAAATATTTACTTGATTCATAGCCTGAGTTATCCACGGTATATATCGATAATATTTATGAAACAGGGCGAGACTGGCGAATCATTTAATGTTTTTAAATACGATTTAAGTTATATTTTTGATAAACGCTGATTTCGAGTAATAAATTTATCTTGGCTAACAAGAAAACACGTTTCCTGACATACGAGTACATATAGTTGCAAAAAAAGGTATAATTTTTTGGATGTTACATATTCAAAATTTAAGGTTTTGTAAAAATTATTATTAAGCAGAAGTAGCTTTGTTTAAAAAATACATTTGGTTTGTCAAAAATAATAGTAATAAATTAGTTTTAAGTCTATCTTAGTTATCAGATGGAAATTGATATAAAGTTTAAATATGTAAATAAAGCATAAAATATGTGTGTTTAAATTTAAATCTTAAAAATATAATAGTATTTTTATTTAATTATTTTCATGGTAGGTATTCTAAAAATATATTTTTTAGAAGTATCAAGAAAGCATTTTGAATTTTTTTATATTTTTTAATCATTTAACTATTCTAGTAATTAAAAAACATATTTTACAAGACTAAGTAAATAATATAAAAATGACCTAAGTTCTATAATTTACACTTCGTCCTTCGACAGATTAACTGCAGCAATGATACAATATAACATTATTATCACGGGGGATTCTTCTATAAACTCACAAACAATCGGCTAGACTATGTTCAAAATATTTGTCAATCAAATCAAAAGAAAAAAAAGTAAATAATTATAGTAATGGACGTACACAAGTAAGTTATTATTTGTAATATTTCAAAGATACTAGGTATGTTCAAAAAACTATGCTTACCTGAGCTTGATTTACTATGCAGTGTGTATTAAAATTGCTATTTTTCGAAGGTCTCATCTATATTTCGTATTTTACGTGAAATAAGGAATGAGATTAGTATCCATATCCACAAAATTATAGCTATAATAATATATTTTATAAGATAAAATACAATATATACTAGTTAGGTGTTTAAAAATAATTATGCATTATAACATAATATTTTTTTATTGTTGAAATTTACTTGAAACTCTTCATGGTAAATATTTTTACTTTTTAAAATTTAAATAACCGGTTTTTAATAAGTAAATTCAAAATCCCAAAAGAGATTTGCTCCAAAATTTTGTCCTCTATCGATTTGATAATAGGTATTTTAGCTTTAAGATCGATTAAAGAATTCGTTTTAACAGTTTTGCTTAAACATGTTTTTATCGCTGAAAATCGTCGGTGTAGCGTCCTCTAAAGTCTCTAATGTCTAACTCAAAAAATTGAATATTTCCCTTAAATCAATTCTATTCGATAACACAATACAAATTATCTACAATTATTATTTATCAATAGATATCACTGTGTTTTGTTTTAGGAAAAACATAATATGCTGGTCATGTTATGGTTTTATATTTTATAATCATTCTCCTGAAAACATTTTTTTGAAATTTTTGCAGTCTTGAATAAATGGTCAATATGTATAGTGTAATTGGGAAAATTTCGATGTATATTCTTTTCTTTTGTAACCCGAGTACTCGTATACAAAATTGCATTATCTATAGATATATTGTAATATGTTCGTACACCGAAGAAGAGGTTATACTTCACTATCGTAAAATTATGAACGTAGCTTATTGTTTTAATGTAATTATTGGTAGATGGCAAAATTTGCCAGGTAAAAGTCTGAACGACATTCCTGCAGGACTGTAACAGCTTTTAATCTATGATTTTTATGCTATAATATATTATACACAATACACATTATACCTATATTGACATACACGACGTTAAATCCTATTCGGGTGCATTATGTATGTAGGTATTTCTACGTATTGAATAATAACAATGGTTTACTCGTTTGGCATATTGTTTTCGTCCGAATCTCGAAATATCCCAACAAACTTCAATGATCATTGGACATCTCCTACGATAACGTTCATCCCACGACCACATCTTTCGCTTCCTACGAATGGTTATTATTACATCGATTTGTAACGCGTTCCGATTCTTTGGCAGTTTAATCATATGAAATATACACACTCGTGAATCATCATCGAATCATACTCGTAGATCTACATCATATATGGCTTTCACTCGAGGGTATAGACGTGCACTATACACGAAATGGAAAAAAAAAAAATCAATTTTGTCTGAAATAAACATACAAATATGCGTAAATGCATATACTTGAATATGTAAAATAATCATAATGAATCACGATTCTTAAACATAATACTTATGTATATTCGTGGTTTTATAAAGTGTATTTGACCAATGCCATTTTGAAATTTATTATAAATTGGAAATGAATTGAAGCAAAATATAATGGATTACCTGCCATAGACGTCTATAAGATAGATTTTAAGAGAGAGAAAATTCATTAATGGTAATTTAAACATTAGTAATTTATGTTTGATCCGTACCTATATATGGTCAGAAACCTATTTTCACACTATTTTCGATATTCTCCAGAAGGTAAAAGTCCTTCTATGACCTATACTTAAATATTACAGGATCGTCAATATAAACTAGTTTGAAAACTAAATACAAAGAATATGTAATGAATCCAAAGAATCTTATAGAAGTCTTAAGTCAGCGGTTTTATCGGATTAGCAGTTATTTAATAGAAAAGTAAACAAATGTTTGGTATCCTGTATGTAATAGGATTAGGTATAGATTTCTATATGAATATATTTTAATATATGATTAACATTCATTCGGTTCCTATATAAATCGGTGACAATTTTTTTGTAAACTTTCGTAATTTAGTTTAAATTTAAAGACCGACTAAAAAGAAAAAAAAGAAAAAAAAATGTAACGACCACGTTATGCACACTCCGCCGACGATATTTTCAATAGGAAGTGTGTAATACAACTATCGAAATATGATAATTATTTCGTTGGGTGTGACATAATTGTGTAAAATCTCGTATATAACGCCGTGTACCACTGCTGCTCGTCACGTGCGTATATATTATAACCGCGGTCGGAACCTGTTGCATTAATATAATGGATAACGTTATACTGCTGCAAAGGTGAAGGTCGATTATATACGTATACACACATATTGTTTATCAGTGGCGTCTTCCTTATGGGTACCTTATGGAGTACTTAACTTTCCCCGATTTTACACCCATATTTATGCAACTTTACGTCATTATGCAACTATATAGGTACCTCTCTATACATCGATTACTATAGGCTTAATACTCATAACTTCTGAAGATGATATCTACCGATGATTCCGGTTGTTACCGTAGCGCGAGTGTTCCGATAGCCAGTTTCCGACACCCTGCAATGTTATGTGTTTACCGATCGTGCATCTATACGGATTCGATTAAATAATAATGATTACGTTTTTTTTTTTTTTTTCCCGTATTTTGTATTATTCATAAATTATTACGGCACTTAAACGTAAATCAAAAAATTCACCAGTGTAAACAAGAAGTTTTCTACACGTATATAATATTATATTGACGTGTAATATTTGTAAATTCCGAATTATTGAAATTGGTCATGAACTTTCACACGTAAACCAAATTGAAAAATTATGTAAGTATTATTTGCCTCGTAGCGAAATCACGAATTTCAGCGAATTGCGAAATACCTCAGCCGATAAACCGTATATCTCTATACCTAAACTATAATATAATAATCATGATTTATATTTTATTCCATTAACTGGCATAGACCAATCATCGGCCAATAAAAATATCGTTTACTGGCTGTAAATTTACTAGGTACGTGATGAACACGATCGTCATCCTATACATATACATATTGGTCAACGTTTTGATTAAATATTTTTTTATTCATATAATATTAAATAAATCAATTTTAATAAAAATAAAAATAATGTGAATACTAATATCTATACCCGTGGGGCGGATGACACATTTTTTCTTACCGGCAAAATATTTGGAAATGCCCACATCACTAGGGCCCCAGAATGTAATAAAATCCTATCGCTTTGCTAGCAAATTTTACTATACATAATAAAATAATTAAACATCAGTTTTAATTTTTATTTAACATTTTTTTAAATGTCAATTTTCTTTGGAAAAATAATGAAATGACAAAAACGAATGTTTTTTGTCCTTATCGCATAATATGTTTTAGATAAAAATCATGATATAATATTTTAAATATTTGATCCTATTATGACATCACATTGGTATCAAAGATAATTAATAATCTTCATTATCCATGAATGCAGGCTAAAGACTGAAAGGATATGGTGGAATCTTGACGAAATTATTGTAACACCAATAAATGTCGGTTATTAAGTATTTATGTACTTCTAATTTTGTTAGTAGAATGGCAATTTGCGTTCTACTTCTACCACTGATCATTATGTTTTGGATTTTTCGTTGTTATATAGACGTTTTTATTTGCATTTTAGTTTAGGTCAAAGGAGTTTAATGGAAGTATATAAGCTTTCTGATAGAAAATTTATTGTAGTTGATATTTTAAATAAGTCAATTTTCAATTTTCTCAGTAGGTAGTTTTCTTAAGTGAATAGAAAATATATTCCAAAAATTACCAAAAATTGTTATAAATCTGCAGAAAGTAATAATATCAGAGACTTAAAATGTGCACATTATTTATAGTAGCACTAATAAATTGACTGACATACCTGTATTAACATATAATTAACAAGATACAATTATTCTTACTTTTTGCTTACTTATCAGTAATTTATAAAATAATTTTTGAAAAATTATATAAAACTACATTTTGGTCTATATCTACAGCTTTCTCGATAATTCATTCAAAAGGAATAAATGTAAAATTATTTTAAAAGAGGATTGCCTAAACTATGTTTTCTCGAAAATATGTACCTAACCCAATGTTAATGTTATAATATGATATTCATCATATATAATAATCTAAAAATGTTTTAAAAAATTTCCTCGGGTAGAGAAACTTTAGATAGGAGGTGTGGGGGACGAGGTCCTCCGTGGCTAACTTTTACTCTAATATGTCCGGGAACGCCGATTTTTTAACTAAGCCCAGAGTTAGTCCTTATTTTTTGCCTATTCAATTACTGCAAATAACTATTCAGATAGGTATCAAAACTTTTTTTCATATTGTAATTTGTTTAGCAAGAAAACTATTTGCATAATACATTATATGAACTGAATTTATTAATTTAGTAGGTACCATATATTAGTATATTAATATTTTAACTAAATAATAATCATATATCAATATCATATGTTATAGTAATAATAATAATCGATTTAATTCATATTCAGTCACGTTTAGCCCACCCATAGGTAATTTGCATAATAAGAGCAATATTATTTTAAACCTATTATCAAACTATACTATTAAATCCTTTCCTTCAAGTGTAATACAGAAAGGTTGAATATTGTTTTTAAAATTTAAAACAAATACAATGATGTAAAATTTTATGTTTTTTTATATGGATTTTCAAAAATGATACAATAAAATAATGACTAATAGGTACATATTTTAATATAATTTTATATTTTGATGTTTATAATGTAAAAATAAAAATATGTAGGTAATTAAAAAAAGTCAAATAAATCAAATTATAAAATGAAAATAACTCATTTAATGACATGTGATATCATCTTTATATCACCTTTCTAAACAAATCTATACATTTTCGTGTAGAATAATTGTAAATTGAAATTATTTCTTATATTGTTCATAAATTCAACAAACATATACCGACATTTTAGATTCAAAAAATACATAATGTAGATATAACTTATACTTATACCTTATATATTACCGTATAAGTATACTTTTGATTCATAGAATAACCCAAATCTCATATGGAAATTTTTCGAATCATTTTCATGAAGTCACGAAGCGTCGTACATATGTTATTCAATCTGATAAATACTTCGATTTCCTTTCTCTTAACGAATCTTTAAAGTTCAGGAATGTGTGTGTAAGTCAATATGCGGAGTATATGTGCATACTGTTACATTACCAAGTCAATATATAATATAATATACTTAATAGTAATATTATACAAAATATTCTAAATATACCTATAAAATATATCTTAAACTAAATCTGGATACTACGTTTAATTGATTTTATCGGTATATTATTTATTCACAAAAATTATTTTCCATTGTTTCCATCTTCACAATGATGATGGGCATTCTGTTATTCACCAAACCATAACCACTTCTGCTCTGATGAATTTCAATAACAAATTATTCATACTTTGATTGAGAAATAATTTTCGTTATAATTTAATCAAAGAATCGAGCGTATTGTTAATTCAAACTAAGGCTTTGTAAAATATAAATATTCGAGTTTCGTAATAGGTCATTTTTATAAGTTTAAAAAAGTACATAGGTATTATTAACATAGTAGAATATTTTAAACTCATTAGCAGATTATTAACAGTAATAAATAATAATGATGTGCATTTAGGTATATATTTTCTCTCTCTCTAAATATAATACATAAACTCAATTTTTTTGATAAGTTACTAGATCATTTTTTACTTGTAGATACAAGATACTCTGATACTAATTTATTTAACGTTGTGTATATACCTATTAAATAACAAATAACTATTATTTAAACATAAAGTGGTCGTTGTATTTATATTTTATCATATGATTTTTATAGATTTTATGAATTTTTTTAGATAAATATTTATATTATCTAAACTGTTTGATCTAAATAAATATATTTTGATAACTGTAGGGGAGGGGGAGCGTTTCAAAACAAAGTTTAACTTTAAAAACTACTGATTTACAAATATTTATGGAATAATAAATTAAACATCGAACAAATTTATGACAACACTAATGCTGGATTCAGAGCTCCTATAGATCAGCCTTCTAGACCCAAGCTTTTAGCAAGAATCAACTAAAAATGAGTTAACGAGTTAAAATTTAGTATTAAACATATTCGTCTATGGTTGGTTTTTACTAAAAGCTGGCTTTTATAGAAGCGTAACTAGTATTTATTTGATATTTAGTATTAAATCCGCAGAACAATTATTTTTTATATTTAAGTACATAAAATCGTACTTATCTTTATTTTGGTGATATTTATTCAAACTATTTATAATCTTTGTTCATGGATACGTTTTACTAATCCTCTTGTGTCGGTATCTTGTTGCATTTGTTGGCTATGTCCCCGCGGTATCTTAATATCGATATGTATAAGTACTCGTATTTAATAAAGAATTCATTAATGTTTTTATTGTCAAAGTAATACTCCAAGGCTTTAACTATTATACATTTTGAAAATATTTAGTAGCGTATATCCGTATAAATTCGTATAGACATTTTACGAATATTTGAAAATATTTTTAATTTGAAAAAAAGTTTTGGGATTATGACGTTATTTACAGGACGCGGCGCACGCGCTTTAGTGAAAATATACAATGATTCCACAAAGTCAACCGACCTGGAACGTGATGTATATTTTCTACTTTTTTACTACGACGACGGCGGCGGCGGCATGTGTTCACGATATGAATACAATTCTCGCCAATTATCGTTTTACCCGTCTCGCTATTGTTCGACGGATGGACCGCGCGGAAACAGGTAAAATGTGACATCATCGAAACGTGCCGTCGTCGTCCGCGTGGCGAATACGTTGTTTACGGTTTGTGTTTTTTTTATTCTATAATAAGGTCTATCCTTTGACACATTATTCTCTCTATCCGGTAATATGCGATGGATCCACTAGCCGGAATGTATAATAATGTATGTAAGTACGTGTTTTTTTTTTTTTTAAATAACATACCTACGTTTTCCATTTTTTTTTTTTTTTTTTTTTTTTTTTTGATGTTCCTATATAATTTGTGTGTTCGTATATAATTAAATTACGTCACAATAAATAATATCAAAGTGCAATTTTATAAAATACTGCAAGTTATTCATTCAACAAACGTTTTTTCGTGAAATTTTTCAAGACAGGATAAATTTATTCTTATTCTTATATTTGTTTATTTGAATATATGATCGGTTTGTGGCTGCTAAGTACAAAATATAATACAACTATGTACGATGCTCTCTATCCGACAATCATGATGGAATTCCGGGGGAAAATCGGATAAGCACGTATATCCACACTCGAAGCGAAATCCCTATAGGAAGGAGTGGGGCAAAATGAGTTGATGAAAATTCATAGTACATGCAAAAATCTTTAATATGGCCCAGCCAGTAACATAGCATTAATATTCAACATTTATATTTCGAGTGCCTGGACGTCATTATAATTTATTATGTAAAATATCGATAAGCGATTTATTATGAGGGGGGATATCACAATCCATTTTTAAAGAGTTCTGTATAATCAAATTTTAAGAAAAATTAAAATTAAATCATTAAAATTTGTTTAAATGTATTTTAAAGTAATATATAAATAGTCCAGTATCCGTAAAACTTTGATTTGTACCATGCATGCACCATGAAAAAGGTAGTTTTTTATGCTTAAGGAGACCACTAGGAATGATAAAAAAAAATTACATCTTAAAAGTACCAATATAACAAGAACTCTGTAGTATACCGAATTGTAATAACACGATTTTATTTTTAAATGCGAGACACTGTAACAAGTAATAATTCGTAATTATTGTCAAAGTAGACATGTTAAAAATTCCATCTATTTTCTGTGAAACAAAAAGAACCGAATCGATATCAATATTTGTATTATATTTCAACGGTCCGCTGAGATTTATTTAAGAACAAAAAATATCCAATGTAACGTAATATACATAAGTCTGCATATAGTTTCTATTCGAGTGGTTTGAAAATATTTAGCGATTTATTTATACGCATAATATGATCGATGCGTACAATATATACGTGTGAGTAGATATTTTTTTTTTCCAAAAAACATTTGAAATCTTGTCGAGAAAAATCACACCTGCAGTGACGTATCGAATTTTTACGCATATGGTACACTATATGGATACATACATACAAATTTAAATTGTTAATACAACACTGCGTACATGTATTTTATGAATTATCACGTGTGGATAAATGGATGGGAGTGATCTGTACGCATATATACATTATATAGAAAATCTACAAACACGATAATATATATAATATTCACGATATAGTATAATCATAACACCGTAATAGACACATTCCGTATTTTCCTCGGACAGTTCGATATACACGTGTCACGTATATATTTTTTATTGTGCGTTTATCCACACTATTTCACTAACATATAATGGGTACAATATCAATGTGTACCTGAGGCACAACTCGAATCCATGCGGATAATGGACGAGTTTGTGTACGTTGTACATATATATACTTTTATACTATTGTGAATTTAAATGGTTTCTCCAATTCGAGAATATGAACGTAACATATATGAGTTATGACAATACTATATATATTTTAATGGACTTATCGTCACTTTTCCGGAATCTGCAGACCCAGTGGCACCCATCCCTATCTAATATCTTCAACTGTAGTGACCGCTACACCCTCTACTATTATGGGGGAGGGGCAAAAATATGAGAGAAAATAAAACGAATTAAGATGATAATATATTATAATTGCAACTCGAGATAATATTGTAGTTAGGTAAGTACCTACTCAGTTTTACCGTGCTTGTATATATTTTATTACTCGTATGTGAAATAAAGAATGAATTATAAAAAATATATAATGTAAAATATTTGGTGTTTGAAAATTTCATGAAATATAAAGTTTTGAAATATTTCAATTTTTTTTTTTATCATTTATTATTTTTCTTGTAAAATAAATAAACATATAAAAATATGAAATTTAATATTCCATTTTCGATTCTAAGTTTTTCATTTAATTGTATACTTTATCATTTATGATATTATTTATATTATGCAATTTATCTTTTAATTAATAATATCGAAAAAACATTTAGGTAGGTACCTTTTGTAATATTTTTTTCTATTAAACAATAACCAGTGTTGACATTATCTAGATAGTTTTTTATACTTATTTTTATCTTATCTTAGATAAAAATGTAATTAATATCTAAGTTAATTTATCTAGATAATTAGTTTTTTTTATTGAAAGAAAATAATATATTATTATGACCAAAATTTGTATCTGCATAGGTTTCATAAATTTAAAAAATACTATTTTTGTTGTTTTTGATTATAATTTATAAGTAGGTGCAGGACTTATTTTAAGGATTTTTCTCAATTCCACATTTATACGAACTTATTCGTGAAAAGGAGGTGGGGTAGTGGGAGATTCTGAGTTCGTATTATCCAGCATAGTTGCAAAATTCGTAAATACTAATGAAAGATAAGGTTAGGTAATTTAATATAACTTTAATGACTAAAAAGCTAGACTATAACTATATACCATAATATTGTAGACTATAATTTACAATTTTGTAATATTATTAAAAATAAACTTACGTTTAATAACAGTACACCTGTTACCCAAAAACTACATTAGTAAAAGATGCAATATATATTACTATAATACTTTTATAAATGTGGTGTATTTAGAGCCGGCGGTAAAGAGGGTTTAGGAGGTCATTACGACCCCTCACTCAGGAAATAAGTCAGCAAAATTAAGTCCAATCGGCAAAGAAAAAAGTTCATGACATTTTTGACCAATTACATTTTTTGGAAAATTACTTCGACAGCCCCTACCACAAATATTTTTTAGGGCCAGCACTACATGGGTGTACCAAATTATATCAATCTAAAGTGCAAACATTTATTAACAATTTCTAACTTTTCCAATTTCTGTACTAAAAATGAACCAAAAACTTCCGAGTACCTCTATGTTATTACAAATTATTTAATATTATTAACTAAAACTATTCATAAAATGTTTAAAAACCTGTGGAAAAATCTACATATTTATTAGTTATTGAACCTAATGCCCAATTTCGAAATAGATTTAATTAATCACACACAAATTGATAAGAATTGACGTAAAATGTTTGAATTAACAAAAAACCAATATAATAATTTAATTTTTGACAATTTGGTAGTATATGACAGTATATAGGTTGTTTCTTTCAAATTTATAATTTTTTCGGAAAAAAACACAATGTCAGTGACAAAACACAACAACTCAGTAATGCAATAATCGACAATATTAAAAACGGAATTAATTAGTTCTTTCTTTTTTTTAATTGAAATACCAAATTTTTTGTCGAGTACCTAACTATAGGTGTACTTATTTAATAAAAATTAATTAAAAAGCGTTTAATTATTCAGAAGATAACTTTTTTTTATAATTAATGTATAATATTATTAATTTTTATCATCATATTCCATATTCTATATGAATAAATAAAACTACAAGAATAAACATCAGAAATATAGGTCGAAGCACTTACTAATAATTTTTTTTTTTAATAATTATAGTAGGTATTCGTGT
Organism: Pemphigus obesinymphae; assembly: GCA_025469235.1. Lineage (NCBI taxonomy): Eukaryota > Metazoa > Arthropoda > Insecta > Hemiptera > Aphididae > Pemphigus > Pemphigus obesinymphae. The sequence goes on from JAIPRL010000562.1 coordinate 71,374, forward strand.
TATCTGCAGTTTTTGAATTTTAGTATTATTGAGATTAAAACTATTTATGGAATAATTTTTTCATTACCTTCCATTAAATTACCTACCAATAAGGTTTTGATTTTCAAATATTAGTCTACCTACTTATGTTATTGTACTCAAAAAATTATTTTATAATACAACTATTTGTTATTACTATTAACTTTATAAAAAAAATCGCAAGTTATTTAGTTAGTATATTATAATAATGTTAAGTGATTTTATGTGTCTAATATTTGTATCTATTTTTATATATTACGTATTTTTATATATTTGATATTTGAAATCAATTAATATATACAAATATATACTCGTAATATATTTTTTTTGTTTTTCTTAAGTACCTATATACGGGTATACATAGATATAAAACATTTATATTATTTATGAGAGTAAATATATAATAATTATTATTTCTTGTATTAATTTGTTATACGATTTCTCATCAATAATTCATAGCTATACCGAAAAATTAAAAACAAAAACTTAAGTAAAGAAATAGAATTACGTGAAAAAATATTTAATCATTCATTTAGCTTAAAATATGTACCTAATTTAAACAAACTGTCAATTGAAATTTTTTATAAAAATTAAAAATAATACAACTTAGTTAATTTAGTTATTATTTGTTTAAATAAGTCACGCCCTTGAATATAAAGTTTGTTCATAACCAAACTCTGAACTTTATGCATTTAAAACAGACATGGTATTTACATTATGCATCAAAAAACAAAATATGATTCAAGGTTATAAATCATAAATTATAAATACTAATTGTTGTATAATTATAATCGTTGATCGTATAAAAATTATCTTTAAAAATGTATATATGAAATACATATAATCATTGGGAATAATGTCCACAATGTAAATAAAATGTGAATAAAATATTTCATAACACGAAAACGAACAAGTATATTAAATTATAAAAAAAAAAATGTAAAAAAGCAAAGATACGAAAAAGGAAATGCAAAGATACTTTAGCAACACTTGGTTACCTATACTTAAATACTTTTATTAAAAAAAGAGCTGTAGTCTATAATCATTTCTTACAATAACCTATACATAGGTTATACATATAATACCTACCTACTTATATTATATCAGTACCTAGTTCAGAAAGTATGTTATAGAACAGTTCGAAAATAAGGTTTTCACTTTTTGAATGGTGAACATTTGATTTTATTAATGTATAAATAAAAATATCCATAAGTAATATAGATATTATATACCTGAATACGTAGATATATTATGATGATTCAAAAATTTTTTTAATATAAAAATTGCAACAAAATTTATTAGACTTAAATCAATATCTAGCTACTGAAACCAATTCTACATATAGAATTTGAAAATATAGCATGTTTCAGAAATCAATATTTTTCATGTTCAAAAATTAAAAAAAAAATTGCCTTGTTACAATGGTGAATGTTAATCCATTATCCTTTCGGTCCATGGATAGGATAGTGATAGTGTATTATTATTATTTTAAATTTGGAAGGAAATATTAAGACGAAATTTAAGACATTTAAAAGACGATTAAGAAGAGTTTGGTAAGTATAATAATACATAAAAAATAAAAATACGTAACATTGACAACTTTATTTATGATTTTGTTATTTTACTTACACACCTATATAGAATATTTCCATTAAAAAAGATAGCTCTTTAATACAAAATTCTTGCTAAATTTCTTCTACCCAGAAAAATGTATACACAGATAAAAGAACACATACCTAATACCAAAACTAAGATAAACCTCGCTTTGCACAAATTAATAATATTAATTTCATGATATCGTTTATACTTTATTTTTATATATTATTGTATATTGTTATCATTAAATATTATTTATTTTCTAAAATATTTATTTAAATTTTTAATTAATTTTCAACATAAATTATAATGCACTACAGATGCATCATTCGACAACCTTGAAATTTCATAAAAATCTTATTATATTTATACATTATCATGAAATATAAACTATGATTTTTAATATTTGATGAGCGTAAGCTTATTAATGTAAAAATAACAATTTATATTGAAAGTATAACTTTTTAAAAATATACCTAAAGGCGGTACAAGGCAAAAATTAGTTTTCCAATATTATAATTAAGAGAAATTACTGACATATACAAAATATTATGGCATATTTTTTTTATGAATATTCATATGATATTTGCTAGGCTTATATATATATTTATCTATGCGTTATCTTGAATAAAAATAATCATTTTAATTTTAACTACCTGTACCTACATAATAGAGGTGTATAGTATTTTATCTTACAAAGTTCCAAAGTATTCAAATAAATAATCAAAAACAAGTTTCCGTTGATTTTAATTATCATTTATTTTTAGTTAGATAATAATTGTAGGTAAATTATACACAAATCGTGTACACTTTACAAGTGTTGCTTCCGCCTACATTGTAAATTAATGTACAAATCAATTAATTTCATAAAATGTATGTATACTTGTAGTAGTGTTAAAATATTAAACCTAAATTATTATACCTAAAGGCAAAACTTTCATAATGTTTTGTGCCGAAATAAGTGGGTGTAATAAGCATTTTACAATATTTTAAAACTCTTGGTGTGATAGCATATTATATAATAATTATTGTTCATAATTTACTATAATTCATTTAAAAAAATTAAATGATGCCAATATTATGTAAACTTTTCAAAAATTGCAATTATTATTATTATATTTATATATATATTTATTATATATATTTGATAATTATTTTTTGAATGATGATATAAAAATTTTATTATTATATATAACTTGCATTATGAATTTTATATGAATACATTTAAATCGTTTAAATATTACCTATTGACTAATTAAAACCATGAAAAAGTGAAAATAGATCATTTTACTTATTAGTTAATTAAATAATATGGAAGTTATGGTGCAAAAAAAAAAAACACGATACATAACGAATTGCATGACACCTATATAATATAATATATAGGTACCTATGTATACATTTTGTCGAATTCACAATCCAGTTTAACGACTAAATATTAAATTAATTAAATTAAATTAATGTATAAAAAAATGACAAAGGTATACGAGTAATTTTGATTATTTTGAAACTGGTGGATCGAGATTAGAATATTATATTGGACTGCTAACATCACTGTAATTAAATCAAATAAACAAGAGCTGTAAGTATTTCATGTGCGACGTAAGATTTTTTTACATTTTGGTTTATTAACTGCGATTTATTTACGTGTTTCGTTATGCAATATTCACATACACTCATATATTATAATATGACGTGTGGAACGTAATAATTATCCGTGGGAAAACAAAAATGCCGCGGGGAAGACGAACGTACTATTATACTTAAGTATAAGGCAGTGTGTTAAATTTAGAAGGACCGTGTCTTTGCCTCAATACCAAGTTTGAAAAATAAATAAATAAAAAATATTTTCAAATACTTTTTTTTGTGTCCATTAGTTTGGCAATAGTACAATAGTGTAGTAAAAAAAAAATTATGAATATCAAAAGTTGTCAACTATAAGTTGTAACTGCAATAAGTCATTAGTCAATTTTTTTGCGTATTAAATACATATTTGAAATGTACACAGAACTATGATTGTAAAAATTGCATTTATTATTTAGTACAGAACCTATTGTGTGAAGTCCTAGCCAAGTTACCTGGTACTTAATACTATAAATACAAAGATTATATTCAGGTCTAAAGGAATCATAATGTTCAGAAGTATTTTAAATAGGTGCTTATTTAGGTAGGTTTTTATATTTTAATAAGTACTTATGAAAAATTATATTATAATGACATATTTAATATACTTTTCGATCAAATTGTATATGTATTATAAATACTTCTCAAAATATTTTAACAAGTATATGACGTTTGCAAAATTATCTATAATATTAAAAGAAATTTCAAAATATTTCACTATATAGTGCATATAATATATGTACTATACTATCATTTATTTTGATTTTTAATAATCACTGATGCACAAGTAGTTCGAAAATTAGGTAGAGGTATATAAGATCAAGTACAATGGTTTTACTCTAAATATATCATAATGAAATTGTATTTTTAATATTTTTAAAAATTGCCAGTTATTTGGAAATAATTATTTTTATATATCTATTATATACCTCTAAATTCTAATATAAACGAACTACAAATTCATACCGACCAACGATACTATTATTTTTTTCCACAAAATATAGTACATATTATTAGGTATATAAGTTTTATTATTACATAAAACTTTGTATTTTAATATATTATGTAATCATATTTCGATTTTAAGATAACTATTTAAACAAGTCTTCACGTTAAAATTAATTGCTGTTAAAATTATTTAAGTATTGGTGGAAGAACCCAACCGACCTTTAAAATTTAAACCCGTCTCAGATCAGGTGCAGTGAAAGGCGAAACACACCACTAATAAGGCCCTATCGCATTAATACACAGGTTTATGTGTCCATCGGTCAAGTTTGTTTTCCTTTTCAGAAACAGTTCTTTTTATAATTGAATGTACGCAGAAAACAGATGAGAGCGGTATAATATAAAACTCATAGACATATTAACTAAATAGACTGTGCTGTGCCAAAACCTCTCGGATAAAATATAATAAGCTTAAAAGGATATTATGGACGAAAAAATGAATTTTTATATGAATTTTTTTTCGGTATTTATGATAATTATTTCTGTTATTTATAGATTCCTTTATTATCTATGTTATCATCATGTTTTTGTTTAAAATGTTATGATAACAATTAGAATATCCATGATATGAACATCAATATAGTAGTTTTTTTTCCACAATAGCCTTTTTTGATTCTCACATTTTGTCTAAGTGTTTCAATAGGTAGGGACTTCAGGAAGCAAGTAAGATGGAGTCTAATTAGTTAATAAAGGTATAAGAATATGATAATACTCGTGTATAAGTTCAATGCCGTAACTGAAAATAAATTTTATCAAGGTTCAATTTTTTTTAAGCTTAATTATGCAATAAAAATATTTTTGGTATTCAATTTGTTGTTAAAAATTGTTCTTCTTCTTCTCCTTCGTCTTCTCTCCCAATTATTTGGGGTCAGCCATATTGCTGAAAACGATTCTAAAAATAATTCGGGACAAGTCTCTGACCGGATCGTAAAACGTACATTTTAAAATTTCGTCCATTAAATGCTATTTGGATTATATTTACGTATTATATTATTACGCAATAAGTACCTACCAGTTACACTTGCATTCGTATTATGTATAATTATGACGTGTGCGACGTGGAACGTTATACGTGGGAAGGCAAACGCACTATGTATCGCGTGCGTTTCAGATACATGCTAGGTTGCATGAAAATGTACAGAACCGATAATTCGTTATCAGTTCTGTAAAATTTATAGATATTATCAAATATACGGTTTTCAAATCGATAAGTTGTAGATCCGATTTCGATTCTGTATAATTTACAAAACTGTTTTAAAGTGTCCTTATCATTTAATTCTAATTTTGTTATCACATAATTTTCATATTTACAAACGACAAGCAAAACCACCATACAATTTATTAAATATTTTTAATAAAGACTATTTTATATTGAGTATTTTTTAAATTGTATAAATATATATTATGATGTCGAGACTCATCTTTTTCATGTTTGTCTGACGGATGAAGATAACATGATTAGTCAACACGAACTATATAGGTACCTATACATAATCTTAGTTCGTGGTCAACACAAATAAAATTATGGATTTAAATTAGAACAAACAATAAAATTTAAATTACCGTAACAAAAAACTATCTTGTCTTCGATAAGACTAAAATGTGTATACACGGTTTACCAAGTAAGCGGTTATAATACCTCATCAATACACCTATACTATTTACAATATTTTCATGGAAGGCAATTCGTTCTATAACTCGTATAATAAACAGAACGGACAACTTTATCGTGCCAACGGAACCGTTTTCACAGACTTGGAAACTTCGGAGTTGTTATTTTTGGGGAAAATATACACTTTATCGAGTCGTAGTAAAAAAACTACATTTTGGCTATCGTTTTGCGATCGATTGGGAACGGACGAGAACGGTCGAGATTCCCCGCAAAGATCGTTGATATTTCGATTTGTTAAATGCGATCTATTGACGGGTTTTACCGTTATGCCAATACACGCACTCGCATCATATTATGACGCGTGTGGAACATTGTCCGTGGAAAACAAAATCGCCGAGGGAAACGCCATTATTATTAATATATTATGTTGCCGTACGCGTCGGACACATTATAGAGACACTCTTCTCCCGCCGAATATAACATACCGACGCGACGGCCGAGTCCTTTCTTTCCCTACCTCGCCGTGAGACCGCCAACGCACCGTGTCTCGTAGTCGTACGACGCGGCCAGTCCCGTGTGTCGTCGACGTACTGGCGTTTTGGCGACAATCGCGCGATACCGGTTTTTCCCTCGTCACATATATAGTTATCTATCGTTATCGTTATTTATTTAATTTTTTTTTTTTTTTTTTTATCCGTTTATTATATTTTACGGATCCTGTCATTACGACACTATACATGTATGGATGATCATGTTTTATAAAAAAAACCGTGTTGTTTGTGTTTTACAGCGGATTCGTACTCAAATGACAATAAGATGAAGCGCAACTGGATTAGGACGGATCGACTGTGGTGCCTGTTCTTGAGTGAGTACCCGAAAATCTTGATAACGATATATACGATAGTGGTTGAATTGGAAAAAAAATAAATAAAGACCGACTCTGAGCTTAGTTAAAAAATCAGCGTTCCCGGACATATTAGGGAAAAAGTAAGCCGTGGAGGATTTCGTCCCCCACACCCCGTATCCAAAGTTTCTTAACCAGGGGACGTTTTTAAAAACGTTTTAGATTATTATAGAACATATACGAATAGAATAGAAAAGTCAAACATTATTTTTACATCATTGTTACGTTACATATTTTCAAGATAGCATAGTTTAAGCATTCCTCTTTCAAAATAATTCAACACTTTTCCTTTGAAATGAATAATCGAGAAAGTTTTAGATGTAGACCGAAATGAAGTTTATCGGTGTCGCATTGATTTCGCCATCCTTTATTAGGCTTTAGCCATTCAGGGATAATGAAGATTTTTTATCACCTATATGATACCTACCAATATGATTTAGTAAGATCAACTATTCAACTTTTTATATCATGCTTTTTATCTAAAACTTATTATGTGATAAGCACAAAAAACATTCATTTTCATCATTTCAAGATTTTCCCCCCAAAAAAAAATAATTTTAAATGTTAAATAAAAATTAAAACAAACATTTCGTTCCTTGCGTTTCTTGATAAATAAATTAAGGGGTACGCTGTTAAACATGAAAAAAATGAAGAGTAGCTCCGTCCCCCTGCGTCCCTCCCCAAATCCACCACTGGATATATGTATATGTTTTTTTTAATTAAGTCAATTGGATGTTGGTCGTTCACTACCGGCAGAAATATCGTGATTTTCTCACAAAAAAATTTGGGTTTTTTTTTTTATTCAAATATATTATATGCCATCGCGTAGTGGCGTGAAAAAGTTCGTTGGTTTACATAATTTTCAAACATTCACATCGCGTTATAAACAATCATCATTACGGCACAATATAAAATTACATTATTATATAAAACTACGGTTTATAACGATGAATATACATTTTATTATTGTTATTATCGTACAGCTTCGTTTCTAAACTCGAATTTTAATGGTCATAAAGATTATTGACTGCATATAATATATATTAAGTAGTTATGCGTGCAATAAATTAGTAATTATATATATGTGTATAACATACAGGTTACAAGTATAAAGTATATGCATACGGCATCATTTATCCGTAAAACACTGATAATCGTTTAGGAATTAGACATTAAGTATCAGAATAATATATTTTTTACGAATATCCGTGTTGAAACTATATCCTTAAACAATTTATAATATTTAGTTTTATTTAAATGTGTTAAGTTCGTGGATAGGGCTTTTACTTTTTAAGCAAAAATGTTTTCAATATACGTATAATAAGTGATTACAAAAAAATATGAAATGTCATGAAAAAAGGGATATATAATTTAGAAAACCTAAATATGTATAGAGTATAATATTATATTATAAATATATACTCATCTAAAGATAGTTTAATAAATACAAATAATAAATAATTTATTAACAAAACTTTTTATAATATATAGGAAATAGCATTGATTTTATAATATATTATTGTACCTACTTATATTATAAAATCAATGGTAATAGATAATAATAGCTTGTAATAAAAGTGTTCTATTGTAGTATTTTGAAATTATTTAAGAAAGCGATTTTAAAACTCAATCGATAATATTTTTTTGTATAGATTTTACATAGAATCTTTTAATTTATCGAATTAACTATATTGATAGATCTACAAATCTCAAATTCACCTCAAGTGTTTTAAAAATGCTAATAAATTGATACAATCGAAGAAAAAACCGACCTAGAACGATTTCATTCTAAACAAACGATAAATAATTTTCATTATGCGGCACATGAATATTATATGCCCAAGTATAAAATTTCGAATGCTTATGCAATACGAAGGTGTAAGTTTTAATCAAACTGGGAATATTGTTTAACCATATTTAGCAACCAAGTTTTTGCTTTGTCAGCTTAAATCTTAACTGCCAGTGATCAATCTATTGTGACATTAGGTACCTATATAATATAACTGTGGGCTGGTTCAACTTTCCAAACTGAGAATATCCTATTTTTACTAAAGACCATTTTATTATGTACACAAATTTATAAATTACCGTTCAGTTATTATATCCAATTGAAAACGAATGCAACTAAAGTTACATTTAAATATTATTATTTATTTTAATATTAGGGGTATTTAAGAGGATCGTCTGTGATCCAGTTATCGAAATGCGTGTTTTATCACATGAGGTCCCCGGTTCGACTCCCAGGTAGCAATTGAGGTAGTTAACGAGATTTTTCTCGCTGGTGGCGTCTGGTCTCTGGTGTAGGCCGGCCGTCATTACCAAACCCGTCCAATAATTTGGTAGCTATGCTTGTCGTAGCTACCAAGAACCATCTTCCCCTCCCTTAATATGTGAAGGTGCAAACCTGAGCATGTTCGAGTTTGGGAAATAAGAGGATGTAAAACTGTTTATTTTATAATTAAGCGTATTATAAACTACTAACTGAATATTTTGCTGAATTATAAAAAACATCGATTTTTATTTTTATTTCATTCGAGATTAAAATGAGATAATATTATGTCTGTATCTGATCATTTATCATAGTACTTTAATTAATTGTATTCAAGAAATAAAACGATTCTACTTTATACGTTTCGAAAAAAATAATCTCTATAATAATTATAGAGTTTTTTTTTTTTAAATTATTTTTTCGTGTAATTTAACTAATTAGGACTACCCATTAATCGATTTCGTGCTGTGTCTATGTATTTCATTGCTATTATTTTATTTTCATTACTATAATTTAAAATAATCGTTATTTAACTACTATAATTATTATTATTAATATTCAACTATATATTAATGATAAACCTATTTTGTTTTTATGTCTTTATTAAAAAAATTGATTTTACGTGCACCGTTTTACCGATGGTTCATCTTCTGTCGTAATACATAACTATTTAGGCAGGTATGGTATAAAATATTATCCTTTCTAAATACTCGTGTTTGACGGCGAATTTTGTTGAGAAATATATCTTCTCGGGAGTAACATACACTGCAATTCGTAAATGATTCGAAGTGATATAATTGTAGATAGTTATTATTATAATGATGATGTTTTTGATCAAAAATCATATAAAACTGCACAATTATCGAGATAGACTCGTTCTATTTGATTAGATATATGGTTGTATACGACTATAACATATAATAATATTATTTTAAACACAATATTAGTCTCTCCGCGATTCTTTTATTTTTATTCAATGTCCCAAATTTGAAATTTTTTTGTGCGATAGATACCAATAATTCCACAAATTGCAATATCATCAGGTTCATCGAAAAACGGTAATAATACGAGAAAATGATCGTGAATAATAGTAAATAAGAGACGTTACCAAATACACAGACAGAACACGTCGGAAACCCGTCCAATTATTATCGGACACAATGAGATAATTTTTAATTCTGTCTGCAGAACAAAGTTGCCGACATTCAATCTGGAGTCTTCTCGTCTGTCTTGTCTATACTGGTATAAGCTTTCGAAAAACACGAAGAAACACCCGTTTGGACGACATTGACCTATGGAAATTATATGTATTATATCGTTTATGTGTGTCACTTTTTACTTTCTCGTATGTAAGTCGAAATAGTATTGGAATCGTACTTAGAAAAAAAAAAAAAAATTAAAAAATGAAGATACATTCAAAATCTAATTTTTTCAAAAATCTAAATTTAACCATATAACTCAACTGAAAATAATTAAATCTTAATATTATCACATAGTTTTAAACAATTTCCAAAGACAAGTAGAATTACAATTTTTATTGGACAGTGATTTTTCGCGTGGACCAAATCAGTAAATTTGAAATTTGATCCGTAAGGATTTGTTAACTTTGGAATTTTAAAAACTAAAATTTTCAACACTTTAAATAAAAGTATACCTACATTTCACGATTTTTGGTTTCTGATCTAAGAATTTTCGAATATTTTAATGAGTTGATTTTTAATAAACATTACTTTTAAGTCTCTAACTTTGACTAGAAACTGAGTAGGTATATTTGAATAATTAATAATTTACAGATTTTGAAAAGAACCCGTAAGTTCAAGCGAAAGCTTTGTATGTGTTGATCAAATTTCAAGGACTTTTCATTTTAATTTAACAAAATTATTACTAGTTATGTTATATGAGAGTATTTATATAGTGTTATCAATAATAAAATAGTAGGTTTATTTTAACAATACTGTTGTACCCATACTGCGATGATTGTCATCAAAGATTTTTGCGTGCCCATCTTTTTATGAGGTTCAAGGACATTTCATAAGGAAATTTCACAAATAAGTATTATTTGACATTTTAAAATATTTAAATATATTTTAAAAGTAATTTATATGTGGTATATATATATATATATATATATATATATATATATCAGTATCATTATTTATTATTGTTATTAGGTATTTTATATATTTAATTTGATCAAAAATAATATTTTTGAATATCAACTTGAGAATATAGCAGAAGTAAAAAGAATGAGAGAAAAAACGCGTGTCATTTAACTCTACGTTTATCAGTGGTGATTCTTAATAAACGTTGAGGGTGGGGGTAGCAAAAAGGGTTTTTTCATTTATGTTTTATACATTTCATACACTTTACTTTTAGATTTATAATTAATATAAGTATATACATTTTATATTACCGTTGTTTTTTGGCTATTATTTTAGATTCTGAGCATAGCGAGGGTACTAGCAGTTTTACAATGATGTTTATTTTCTTTTTCTCTGTTAACAAATTTTTTATCAGAAAGGGTGCCCTATTTCCGGTTATTGCATCTAGTTAGTACGTTAAAGAGGTCATTTTTCGACGTTCTTAATAGTTTTTTAATGCTCAAGGAAAAACTGCTAACTACTAATGCTAACAATATGTTTATATGATGTTGTCAAATTGAGATTTTTAATTTCTTCGGATATTAAAAATCAGTACCGACTATAGAGGTAAATAGCAATATTATTTGTTTTTAAATGCTACCAAAACCACAATGCTTGTGATTTAGACAAAACATTGGAATCATAATTGTTTATTTTGAATAATTTATTATAGACTATAGTCATATATATTAAAAAATTCAACCAATAAAGATTAAAAAAATGGTCCTCCTATCGTTCCCCTCCCCCCATAAAACCGATACTGATGTTTAGTAATTCATGTTTTTTGTTTAACGAGTTGTTAAAAATTAATTTTTTTTTTTTTTTGACTTAATTCTAGACAAATAATATAAATGATTACGAAAAACGGTTACGTAGGATACTATAGTTACACTGTTTCACTTTGTTTCATATTTCAAAGATGTTTGTAAGTCAACAAAATTGAGAAAATATCCAAATGTGAGTTTCTCAATAAATATATGTTTGCGCTGACATAAAATATTATTTTTTATTTTTATAATCATGTAAATAAATACAAATATTTCGACTAATAAACAATTTTACATGAAATGGAATTAAAATTATTGTAACTAATATCGAATCTATAATATTTCTAACAGCGATAAATATCTCGTGTATTTGTCGAAGTTTTGGCTCTTATTATTTTCGTTTTAACGGGAGAGTAGAGTCGTTGCAGAAGAAGGCAAATCGCGTACAATAACTTTCACACAAACAGCAGCATTAATCGGTCATTTGCGTATTTCGTCTTGTTTATTATTGCAATCGCAATTGTCTAAACTACATAAAACCAGATTTATTTGTTTCTATATACAGTTCTTGACATTTTCTAAAATCGAAACGATGTTGACCATCCAAGCTATTATTAGTGTAACAGTATACTCGGGGTACTCGGGTTAAACTACCACCAAAACTCGGGTTTAATCAATTCTAAAAAAAAAATAAAAATAAAAAAATTGGTGTGCATTTAAACGATATCGAATATCGAATTACTCGCGAATATAAATATATTATAGACGATCGATTGTCGTGTGAACTTAAGCGTTTATGACCTTGACACGGTTGGCTTATACATAATTCGGATTACATCCTTTGGATGTATCCTATTGCGACGTTGACCGAACGACGTGAATCGTTGAAGCCTGGATTTATATAAATTATATGCATATATATATATATATTTATATGTACCCACCCATATGCACACATACCTGTATCATGTGTGCATTCAATTATAGTAATTATTAAAAATTACATGGTGGAAACGGTCGATCGTGTGGAAAAATGTATCTCGTATTCACCAACCGTCTAGCCATCGGCTTTATCTCACTTTCAGCATCTCCTTTTCCTCCAAGGTCGCCATTTGACACGACTTAATCGTCACACACACATATACACAATGTACCTATATATATATATATATATATTATATAGTATCTAACTACTACCTATACATAATTAGTAATTGCATTGATCCACGTATGTTGTAGCCCCAGTTGCGAATAGTTTTAGGAGGGGGGGGATTAAAGTCCGTTCAAAATGTTTAAAAACGGTATGAGCTGACTTACTAGACTCGATAGAAACTGAATAGTTTAATAGCCACAAAAATTTGAATTTATTTCATTTGATTAAACATTTAAAAAATATATTATTAAGCTAATTAATAAAAAGAGAAAGAGAAATTGAAAAAATATATAATATAATAAAAATCCATAAATAAAATTACTAGATATAGATGTTATTAACGTTAGAATGATATACAAATTATTTGTTACAAGTGAATTCACAACATTTTAGAAAAAAATAATCATAAACGCACAGTATCTTAATAGTTAATAATATTGTTTTACTGAAAATAACAGTTTTGTGGATTAATATATTCTGTGCAAAATATAAGTTACCATAAAAATATATAAAATTACACGAGACTAGTGATGTTACGAACCCAGATTTTTGAGGTCAAACCCGAACCGAACTATTCAATTTAAATATCGAACCCGAACCCGAACTTTATACAGAATTTAAAATATTTAAAACAATTAAGTATTTAATTGATTTAAAAGTTATATTTTTGAATCTTACTACAAATATTGTTATACGAATTACGATTAATGTATATTTTCAGGGTGTCCCGGCTTTCAACGCCGAAAACCGGGCAGAATAATCAGTGATTGAGACTACGGGATAAAGACTAATATAAAATATATTAAATATTTATAAATATCGTTCTATATATATATAGCATATGAAATATGGATATATGATTCGTAAATATTTTTTAATACATCATATTATAATATATTGATAAACGATAACAAATATGCGTCGATAATAGGTACTCATATTTATATTGTATTTCCTTTGGTTCCATATTCAAACAGAACTGAATCTGTAAAGATTTAAAAAAAGAACCATTGTAAAAAAATAGCTCTCTTAAACGAATTAATAAAATCATTAAATTTAAATTTGATATAACATTAAAACCAATTCTGACCACACGATTTCACCATTATTTTTTTGATTAAAAAATACTTATTAAAAAAAAATGTAAAGTACCTATTTTCAAAAAATGTTTTGCTTTCTTAATGTACGTACATACGTTTTTGGTAAAAATTTCAAGTTTATAGATCCATTATTTCCCCGAAATTCGAACACATTTCATACCAAAATAATACATATTATCGAAAAAAATGAAATAACTATTTAAAATTATTGTATCCACTGATTTTTAAATTTTTTTGTGTGTAGCTAGAATGACGTAATTTTAATACTGTATTAAATTTTCAGGTCTTAAAACCTAAAATTAAGACTATTATAAATTAAATGATTCAAACTGAAAATTGCCATATGCTATAAATAGTTTAAAATTTGTTTGCTTTCATAATGTGCTAATATATGTATTTGGTGGAAATTTTAAGTATATAGATCCATTATTTCTCCAAAGTCCAAACACATTTCATACCGAAATGTCGAAAAACTTAAATGGGTATTCAAAAAAAATTTAAATGGCTATTAAAAAATATTGTAAGTACAGATTTTAAAATTTTTTTGTGTGTAGCTAGAATGGCATATTTTTAACACTGTATAAAATTGTCAGGTTTTAAAATCTAAATCAAGACTATTATGAATTAAATTTTAAAAATTTCAATACCTATTGCTATAAATAGTTTAAAATTTGGTAAAAATTTTCGAAAAACTTTTTGTATTTATATTTTACGTATAACATTTGTGATGAAAATATCATAGCTCTATTATCAATATTTTCAAAATTATAAAAATTTTACTACAATCATGTTTTCTGATTTTTATGCTAATTTTTTAATAGTTTTTTCTTACGCGTTTACTAAAATTTTTTTTAAAAAAATCGAAAAATTTCCTATCTAAAGTACCAACTAGATGATGTTATTTGCTTCTGGAAACCAGATTAGCTTGTAAAGATCGAAGTACCTACTTCTTTTGGCAGACATTTTTTACACAAACATAAAAAAAAAATTAAAAATTAAAAAAAATACTTCGTCGTAAAACCAATACATTCCTCGCTATACATTTTTGTACCTACATACAATATTGAACAATAAAATAATAATAAAGTACCTACCGTAAAACACCAATGAGATCGTTTTAAAAATATTGTCCTTTATATATTTTATAATATAGGTGCATTTCCTTTGAAACAATTAAAAATTTTTTTTTTATTTGGTTTACTTGATAATAAAAAGTAATACGAATGTGGGACTTTTTTTGATTAGGTACTTACCCGCATTTGTTGTCTCCATCCATCTAATTGGCAATATAGCAAAATTACACTACCTACACAAAACAATAAATGTGGTGTCTATGTTAAAATTAGAGTTAAAACACCTATAATCAATTTAAAAAAAGAGTATATTTTCTAAAAAATGACATATCCTTTGACATATCGATGAATATACAGCATTTTAAAAAGAGGAAAACTTAAAACGCTGTAACTTCTTTGATATACAATATTTTACACAAAAAAATATGTCATTTTCTAGAAAATATTCTTTTTTTTTTAAATTGTCAATAGGTGTTTTAACTCTAAATTTAACGTAAACCCCACATTTATTATTTTTCATAGTGTAATTTTGTTATATTGCCAATTAGATAGATGGAGACGGCAAATGCGGGTGTGACGTCCTCTTAAGGGGATAAGCAGCGATTGTCTGTCTCTCTCTATCACGCACGTAACATAGCTGCAATTTAGACCATTTCTATTTCCAACGTACCGATTGATCTGGTGATGCGATAAGGATTATAAAAAATTGATCTGAATTTAACGTAATATCTATTTTAGATCGACTTTTCCACATTTTTGATTTTTTCCCCCAAAGTCCACTTAAATTTAAGTTAATATAATCGGGCATTTAAAAATTGACATTTTTAATTTTTGTGATAATCAAGGGGAAAAAATAAAAATGTGAGAAAGTCGTTCAACGTAGATTTCACAACGGGTTCAGACCAGTTTTCAAAATCCTTATCGCTTCACTAGGACAATCGGTATGTTGGAAATGGGATTTAGTGTCTTTTCAAAATATACGGTAACCGTATTTATTGACATGTGCCTGTGCGCGCGAGTGAACCACCACTACCATTATTATGCCAAAAGTATTTACGCACACACTAAAGACCAAATACTATTCACACAAACACACCGCGTAACGTGATTAATTCAAATAATTGCCCATACGCAATCCCTTAATAAATAAACGTTTCCAATCCCCTTAAGCAAACTACTCTAGGACATTTATAACTTTGCTCTTAGTTAATATTTATAGTTTTATACATTTTTTTTCCACTTTCCCCGACAAGAAAATGCCGTTTTTCTGTATTTTTAATATTATGCAGATCGTCCTTCAATGTATCGTGCAGTTTTCGACGATACAATCGGTCCATGATGTCCTCTCCATGTGTTCCTATAAATCTATATTTTATCCGAAATCGCAGTAATTAGGTATTATACTATATAATATATAGATACAAATATCGTCTCCTATATGCTATACATTTGTACTGAACCTATATATATATATATATATATATATGTATTTATATAGATTGTACGTGTGGCTGCATATTATATTGTTGTTGCGAATTTCACCTGATGGTCACCGCCGGCGATGCGGCAAACAATAATACATATTATATACCGTCGAGCCTGTCACGAGTCATTTACTTTTCAATATTAAACGTCGTTCTGCAATTAGATATTATACTTATACACTATGCACCGTGGATCTATATTGGTTACCATTGCCTGTACTCAGCTAGGGGCAGAGTTATCATTATTTTTTTATAATGAAAATACAAATGCTTTCACCGGTTTTCCTATTTTTTTTTTTTTTTTTACAACAGGCAACGACTACGAAGTCCTTTGTACCTACCTATATATTATTATATAATATAATTGTCACAAAGTCGTTTACAATGCGTTTTGATTGTTGATCTCGCGAAAAGCGCATCGCGTGTAGATATACCCATTACCTGGTATATAGGTAACCAGCTACTATATATGTATATACTACTATGTATGTCGGGTCGTAAACATTTCGACATTAGTTCCAATGCCACGGTCGTTAATTACGACAATGGCGATTCGTCGATCGAATCTATAAACTTAAAACTACGTTTGCGTGTACTTGTTATACTACTTATATACACTATTTACCGATGAATCGACTTCATTATCGAAAGCTATAATTTTCTTTGCATTGTATACGTACTTATTTATATGTATACTATTATCCATATTATAAATCATTAGATATAATACGTTTGAATCGAACCTTTAAAATATGTTTCTCACGAAACTGTGCTTATCAATTGAACAACTACCTATATAATATACGAGTATACATAGGTATATAGGACATAGGTACCTATACACGTACGAGTATAGCTCGATATATTATTTCTAAAGACTCTATAGACACATATCGCTCCAAGATATTTTATATAGATGAAAATCGCTTTGGCTCGGTGTTTTGATTAAATAGATTTATTTTTGGAAAAATATGATTTATATAGTTTCCATATTATTATATGTATATTTACTTCATTTTGAAAATGTGAGAAAATAACGTTCTGATACGTTAAATCAAAAATACGTATTGTGTTATGAAGTTAGATAGGTACCTATACAATATACATAATAGTATCATTATAGTTATTTAATTTATTTACCTACATTATATTATATTAATTTGTTTTTTCCTTTAGGTGCACGTTTGTATAGACTGTATACTGTAACATTCATGGGGTTGAACGTTATTTTTATTAAAATGTATTACTATTTAGCATTGAAACAGAACAAAATTTTTCATAACATTTCCTATTGTATTTCAGTCCTATTTTACTCATGGTGATACACAACAAACAGCGACACACAAGGAGTGCGTATTTTAATTTAATAAACGAGAAATGTATTTTATATTTTCATCACCGTATGACATTTGTTTGACTATATATAGATTGGAGACTAAGGAGAGTATATTATTATATACAAGTATAACTAATTAAAAACTAATATTTGATTGTTGAATATCACGTTTACCTACAAATTAATTTTAAATAATTTCCAATTTGGGTTTACGCATTTATGCATTTATAATAATAATCGTTAAGTAGACCTGTAAATCACTGAGAAATAATAATATTATAAATATATTTATAATTCATTAAATATATAATAAAATATATTATTTCTACACATAATTATTGTATCCGTACAGGTATACAGCATAATTTATACCTATGTATAGAAAGAGTGAACCTAAAAAATATCGATTTTTAACAACTTATTCAGCCATTTAGAATTTAATAATTTATTATAATATGATGTTTCGATAAAACATTTGCTTGCAGAAATAATCAATATAATATGTATTTAAGAGTATCGGTGTATTAGAATTAAATAGTTCCAAAATGAATGGTTTCCTGAGTCCTGACGCTAGTTACTTATTATTATATATTGGTACGAAACTTGTAATTGCTATTCCTTAAATAAACGAATGAAAAATAATTCCTATTTTATAAACCAAAATTCTCGTTTCATTTATTAATAACATTACTTATTAGTAAGAAATATTTTCCAGGTATATCACATTCTTTAAAATTCACAATAAAAATATATTATATATTATAATATTTTAATTAAATATATCTTGGAGTTTGTTTTTTTTTTATATATAAATAAATTAATACTGGCATATATTGTTATATTTGGTTCATTTATTTAAAAGTTAGTTATATGATAATGGTATTGAAACTTGAAAGAAGGTATCTATATAATATATTATATATATTTATTAGTGGTGGCTCTAGGGACTATTTCCGAGGGGGTGGGGAGGATTACTAAAAAAACCTACTATAACGTTTTATAGTTTAAATACTATTTTTTTATAATGAATCGAACACTCGTGTTTCTCATAAAAAAGAGTTTCTGTATATAGTTTATATTTTTCGAGATATATACTAGAAAAAGATCATGTTTCTAATTTATAATATAGTCATACATATATATTATATATGTATATATATATATATAATATACGATGAATTAAAAAAGATTTTTTAAAAAACTTTCCCAACACTGACGTGTGTACAATATACGTAGTTAAGTACAATGGTAGGTACATGATAATATATATTCAATATTGTACACAGATGAGATTACAATTTACTTTTTTATGCTCATGCCTTATATATTTAGGTACATGATTCATGAAGTAGCATTTTCTAAACTATATGATGTTAGATTGTGAGAATTGCATATCTATATAAATTTAAACTTTTAAATGCCTATAAATTAATGTTTATTTATATTTATTATTAATACTAATTTATAGAATCAGATATAGGTACAGCAATAGTGAAACTTTAAAGTATCATTGGATATACGTATAAAAGTTCACGTTAACTGAACATCGATTCGTTTATTTATGTTTACCATAACTCGTGCCGAACACAGGTTTAATATTAAATAACTTGTTTTCTACAATACGAAAAACATACCTTTTAGTCACTTCATTTATTTCATTATTATTACATGACAATATTACGAAATGAGGGACGTCTTCGTGGTAAAGTCATATTATATTTAGTCGTACCGTACACATTTTTTTTGCGTCCGATACTTTTATTTTCGGAATCTGGCTTTACGATATTATACACACAATATTATGTCGTTATTCAGGTACGAGTCAACTGCATAAGTTTAATAATATATTGTCGGAATACTGTGGTACCTATAAACTGGTGGGTACGTAATCGCATTTTGAGGCGTGTGGAATAATAACAAATTATAGATACCGATTTACATATTATATACGACGTTATGGGCCATGTACATGCGTTATACTTAAAGGATGGGTTTATATTAGCGCATATCGAGAAGGAGAAAAAATTTGTTTGTGCGCATTTTTATTTTATATTTTCGTTTTCCAGTGAAAGCAGCCGCGCCGAAGAGTTATTGAATGACCGCCTCTCCTCGGCGCATATTATCGCACAATGCGACTAAAACACGTATCATCTTCTGGCAAACAAACCGGAATAGTTTTTTGTTTTATGGCCAAAAACGATATTTTAAAATAGCGTTACGATTGTGTAACTAGTATAATTTACGTACAATTTTCGTCATTTGTTAGTATGCAAAAATTTACGTTGCATATTTTTACATATTTTTGACGCACACACGAAACTATATATAATCGGGAAGAACTGTCTCTCGAGTTTTTAAGAGGTTGCTATAATAGGTTCGGTAAAACACAGTTGCTTACGTTCAGTGATGTAATTACCAGGACGTTTAGGGGTATACTCAACAACCCAGAACCGAAAAGAAAGAAAGATTGAATGGTAAAAAAAATACTTATGCAGAATTAAAATAATTTATACTTTTAATGTCGTGAAATGTGTTAAATTTTCTATAAATGCGTCAATATTATAATAATTTACATTATTTTTGGATTAAACAAATATACAAGTGACATAATTAAGAAAGGTGAGTGTAACTCCGCTATTATGGATTTCATACAATACGTAAAGCGTAAAGAACGACGCGAACTAATGCAGTATTTACACGACATTATAGTTATATAAATTAAAAACCGGAACGCGTTTCAAAACAAAATAATTCACTCAGATTGAAAAAAAATATATATTTTTCACTTATCACCAACACTTATTTAATAATATTGAAATATAGAATGCGGGAAAATACTGCTTCGTCTATTCAAATACTATATTATACATATAACATTATTTATATGTCCATTGTAATGTTGTCTCAAAAATAAATAAAAGCCATTAAGTATATATTTACAATACAAAACGCACATTTTTTGATTTCTGTACCTATATTTGGAATGGAATTTTAATACAAAATTGTATATTAATTTAAAAAACATACAATCGATGACAACAGTAAAAAACTATATGATATAACCTAAGAAAAATATTTATCTAAATAATATCTGTACATTATCTAGCATTGAAGTGTTAATTCTCTTAGAATCAATGTTGAGAAAAATACCACATATTGTGAATAAAATTTGTTTTTGTAAAATATCGTTGGACGATTCAAATTTATATATGAAAAAATAAAATTAGTAATTTAATATTAACACTATGTATTATTATTTTATGGTCTTAGTCTAATACACCGACGTCTCCGTAAGAAAGAGCGAGGAATGACATGTAACTTAATTTTTATTATTTTCAGTTTTTTCGAATATTTTATAACGTTTTTGGAAAAATGTTTTCCAACAAAAACGGTAGTAAATCATCTGCTCTAAGGTGATTAAATATAAATCAATTCAAATATGAAGTCTTAATATAGGGACTAAAGCTAAAATGAAAAATTGTATTTGCTGTTCTGGAAAGTTATGTAAAATGGAGCCTTTCATCGTTGAGATCATAGACATAATATATGTAATGTGCATGATAAAATATACAAAATATACCCAAAAAAGTCTAATTAATATAAACATTTATTTTGTCTATAATTCATAAGTAATATAGTCATAGATCGTATCTAAAATAAATGTAGTTCAAGTCCTGTAGTCCAAGTCCATTGTTATTATTACATTCAAAATATCCAAGATAGAAATCGTAGATTAGATCGAATATCTTCTAGATATAGTGTATTTAAATTTAATGTAATAATTATTAACAGACAGGAAATGTTATCTAAACAGTACATACGACCTTGATTAAACAATTTGATTTTAAATATATATATTTTGTTCAGTTATTAAAAGTGCCAAAAAATTATATTACATACATATCGTTGGTTAAAAGTAAATTACTTTTTAGGTACTTATTACTATAATACTATGCATCTACTTATATTCTTATACTTACAATACCACAATGGTAACAATTATACATTTTTATATCATACGGTTTGTTGATTACATCTATTTCCTCTAATAATTTTTATCATTCATAACAATAGAAGATAAACCATCTGTATGTTCATTTTATATTATCTAATTATGTAATTTTATTAAATATATTTCTATTGAAACGCTAAAACTTTGAAGGATAATCTATATATTATAGTATATTATTATTATATATATTTAATGTTTTAATTTCATGTTACACAAAACGTTTATATTTCATGAACATTAAGTTAATGTATATCAATTTTAGTACCTATATTTATTAATATATTTCACATAAGCCACAAATGTAAAAACATAATAATAAATCACATTTATTTTTTAATCATATTTTTTTTTCGAATTCAAGCCAAGTTAATTCCCGCAGTTGAATAATAATAATAATAATAATTGTTTAAAGTAGTCATGATATTGTCACTTAATATCTATTATTTAATTATTACGTGTATTAATGCTAACTTAATATTTTTAGATAAAAAAATAGGAAATATTTTTGAATATACGAGTATATACTGTAAATATTACTATCACTTCCAAAAAAATATAAGATAGAAAGAAAGAATTATTAAATATTTTAAAATCTTGATTTAAATATGAATACTTTGAGACTATACCACAAATTTTTATAAAAAAAATATTATCCTGTATATTAGGGTTTTCTAAAAAAATACATTTAGGTAACTTCAGCTCTTTTGTGACACGGGTCAACTTTGTCCAATTCACTTGAAACGTTTTGTACATCGTTTTTAAGGGGACATAGTACTTGACTCAGTTGTCTTTGTCTGACACACACGTAACATAGTAAAATCAGGTTTTGTATTTCCAATTTCGTAAACAATTGGTTGATTTTAGGATATGATTAATAAAGAGAAAATAATCTATGACATGTAGGAATTATATTTTCAATAAAATAAATTTTAAGCAAAATATTCACAATTTAATTATCACGTTTTTCATACACTTGTAAAAACTTAAAATTAAATTTATCGAAAAATATATTCCTACAATTTCATAGATTATGTTCTCTTTATCAATTATGATAAAAGGTAATAGTATCCTAAAATCAACCGATTGTTCAGGTTGTTGGAAATACAAAACCCAATTGTACTATGTTGCTCGTGTGTCAGACGAAAACAACTGAGTCATGTACTACGTCTCCTTAAGTGATTCAAACAAAGTTAAAAAGTATAATTTAAGGAAATATAGCATTGGAAAATCGTAGCTTACAGACTTGGACTACCCCACTGTATTGAGTGTGTACTGTATATGTTTAAAAATCTTTCCAATATATGAATTAAAATTTTATTAGTCATTAACTACTTACCTGAAATATTAAAAGTTGACAACTTTATAAGTTCGTTGTTATTACATAATAAATAAACTAAAAAAATACATAGAGATTTTAACACTCTCACAAAAGTTGGCTTTTCCTAACTTGTTTAATTAAAAAACTATGTAAATTACCTGTGTAATTACCTAATTGCCAAAAAAAAGTGCAATACTATGTATAATGTATACATTTTTTTTTCGTATTAGGAAAAAAATCAGCATAGTCCAAATACATATTTTCATTACATAATATTGACAATAAATCCATGTGATTTGTGATTGTATACTTTAAATTAAATTACATTTATTCGTTGCCAAAATTTTGTTTGAAAAAAATACCACTATACACTCAGCTATTATTGTTTGTTTTTATCACCTAGTTTTGTACCTATATATTTCTCTAAGAAGTTGCCAACTATTGTGTATTGAACAATCGGTAAATATTATATTATTGTGTTTGCAAAATAATAGTTCTAGTAATAGTATTTATAGTAGTATACATATATAATTTGATTTTGAATATAAGGTTGTTTAGAAGATCTATATATGCCCCGTAGTAATACGTGTACAAATTGATTATTTCTTAATTTAAAAAATTCATACTATTACACAAAACATAAAATTATACTTCATTAAAATCAGAAAAGGCTTGAAAAATTGAAAATTACCTAGGTATGCAGTACACCTATATTTATAAATTAATAATATATTGACGTTTTTGTTTCAGTTCTTGCAGTCTCTCGTGTAACGGGATCTAGTTCAAAAACCATAGACCAGGTAATTTGATTGTTTACTATTTCGTTACGCACAAAATTCTGGATAAAATATCTATATTTAATGACATTATTATTGTGTATAAAAAAAAAATATATATATATGCGTGTATGTATAGAGTACCTATATATACGCATTAACTATGTGTACATGGTCATTGTACATATTATAGAATTTTAACAGAGAATTACTTGTTAGTTTCATTATAATAATGTTTCTAAAATATAATAATACATATAGGTAGTATTTACCTTGCAATACTTTTTAAAACTGTTTTAATATAAAAATCAATAATTTTTACCTGTTTATTTAAGCAGAACATTTTTTTTAAATTATTTTATTCAATTATTTATATTTCTAAATACAATATATTATTATATAGATTCTTAAATATATTTTCACTAATTATATTAATGATCTATTCATGTTTGGTGTATTGGTGTATGTAAACTAACTATACAATATTAATTATACCAAAAATAATTTTTACTGCATCAATATTTGAATAATATTTTTTCGTTGATTAATATGCTTGATCAGATTCAAATACAACATACCTGATAATAATATATATGTCAAATTCTTTATTTTGAAATTACTCTGTGGTGTATACTCCTTTTTGTCTTCAATAACTTTATTAAATTATAGAAATAACCTACCTATTTATTTTTAATCCTTGATTAGAATATTTACGATGTAGATATACATAAATTCATGTAACCATGACTCTTCTTCTTCAATTAAATGCTATTATTCAAATACTTCTCACATTTTCTGTTATTTAATGATTTAATACTTTACCTTAATACAATTTAATATCTATAAATATAATGAATGATGAAAATATAAAGGAAAAGTCACTAATAACATTTAATTTATTTTGTCCAAACCCTAAAATCATTATTGTCTATTGATATTGTAAAAAACTATGGAATGTGTGAAAAGTTATAGATTGTATACTTACATACAATATTAAAGCATCAATAATTTTTTATATATTTTTAGATATAGTTAAAAAGTTTTGAAAATTTATCACGTTAATATTGTAGTATAATTAATATTTGGTGTTAATATAAATTTTGTGGCTAAATTATTTTCAGAATTATAACGCTTTTTCTTCATTTTCAGTAGTTTTTCTTTACGCTTAAGATATCGACTAGAAAAATAAAAAATTAGTCTCTTTAAAGTATTAATTAGAACGAATTTTATATCAGAAAGGTCTTTACTTGAATATTCCTACTTAATTCCTTCTACTCGAAATCTATCTGTAAAACCATAATGCATTTAGAATCTGAAAGTAAAAAAAAAATATTGCTTACGGGGACCATGACCCCTCTGACCCTCCCCTTTGCTACACCACTAGCTCATTGTGTATTTAATATGATTGAAAAAAATCAACTGTACATTTTATATTACTTTGGCACTGTAATTTTATTTTTGATTTTAAGTACATTATTCGGGAACTTAATTTTTATTTTTATTGTTTGAAAAAAAGCATTTATTATGTACCATCTGATGAGATGTAATAATATTAAAATGATTTTTATGGGTACCAATACTTATACAAATGTAAATAAATTATAAATACACAAGTCCTTGCAGTAGATTAGAGAAGTAATATAGTCAACTAATAATAATTATTTTTATGATTTATTCGTATCTATATTTTATAATGGACATTAATTTCATTACCTACCTATACAATACAAACGGTTTGAAATAATAATAATAATAATAATAATAATTTACGTGCCAGATTTTTCTAAAATAAAATATAAAATTAATGCATGTTGAAATATGATATTTTATACCACTATATTATATAAGTAGTATTATATATTATCATAATGATAAAATTATATTTGTAGGTTATAAATAACTATTAGTTTTAATATTGTTTCACGGACATACTATTAAAAGGAAGATTGATTATTAATTAATTCGTATATACCTATATGATTAATTATATTTATACGTATATAACAAAGAAATATCCTTTCAATAAGAAATGGGATCGAATGAATGTACGATTTGTCATGTAATAAATTTTATTATTTATTCAAACATAATTTTGGTAAACAAAAGCTTTTTATTATCTATTGTTTTTATATAATTTATAATTTTTATGTTGAAAATAATAATAATAGTAATGATAACAATTGAAATATAATAACCGTTATTGTTATAAATATAAAACCTAGAGAGTTTTCTCATAATTAAAACAATTTCTTCGATGGCTATAGTTGTTATTGAAATGTAATTAAAAATAATGTGTGGCACTGAACTTTGTAGTTTATTTACTTTATACTTGTTTAAATTATTCTCCAAAACCCAAAATATACTAAATGCATTTATCTCGTAATGTTATACATAAACGAAATTTGCAAATTAAAACTATTATACAACTAATTAGTTTACAACTATTCAAAAGTAAAAAAAAAAAGAATTAAGTAGTAAGAAACTTAAAATCATTTCAAAGTTAATAATTATTATGATATTATATTACGTTAACTAGTTTTAAGCATGTGAAATCAGAACACAATTGAACCAATTGTTTATTGACGAGTCACCGCCAACCATATCGGTTATTCACAATGGCATTTACAAAATAAGTAATAGGCAATATAATTAATATTTTTACGGTGTTAAAGAAATAAAACCAAATAAAAGTATTGTCAGAAGATTCAGAAGTATTTTCATATATGATAGTGTCAGACTGAAAATATAAATAATAATTAGTTGAATGTGTTGAATTAATGTAATTTTATTGGAACAAACACATAAATACTGAACACAAAAATTATGAAATATATCCTACTGATTATGTACTTATATCACATTTTAATTTTAATAATATAATTATGTCAATTTAAAGAACCACTCTACAAATAAAAATGTGGTAAACTTCTAAAGAGCGGAAAGGCCACAACTTCGCAGACCATTAATTTTGCCCAACAGAGGTTATCTGTTTTACAATATAAATTTTATTTTGTGTTTTCCTCCTAAATTTAGTTAATTTTAACTCATTTTAGTTAAAAATAAAAGAAAATTACTTCAAAACTTTATATTAGCTTTGTATTTTGAGATATATGACCTTAATAATACTTAGTGTAATCAATTACCTACTTGTCATAATTAAACATGATAATTTCTAAAATATTATCACTTTTATTGCATAGATATTAATAAAAATGTTTAATTCAATTTATTGAAATAAATAATATAAACTTAAATTGGGTCTTTATTATAAGATTTTCTCTTTTTTGACTGCCGTCTATACTCTTCATTCAGAATATCTCTTGTTTCCGACCAACAGTAATCTGCTAACATTTAAACAACAATCCACCTTTCCTGATATTTCAGTTCTAGCACTGAAATGCTTCATGTTCACCGTATTCATCATTCACTGCATCACAATTATCTGAGTAAAAGTCCAAATGAGAATGGAGAAAGTGAATTTTTAATGACATGTTGCAACCCAATTGATGATATTTTTTAATAGATTGTTCACTATAATTTTCATGATTTTTGTTCCTCGAAAGTCCATGAACAACGTCATCAAAAGTTTTCTAAGTTGCCTCTACGTTTTTTTACAAGGATTATTTAAGATTATCATCCATCAACAGTTCAAGAACTTATAGGCCAATCAATACAATCGTCGGATTTTAATTTTTATCAGTATTTTGTGTATACTAACTACATTCCTATTAATATGACTTTAAAATGTACATAGATATGTCATTTAAAATTATTATATCTGATCTTTATCAAAGGATATTTCATGTTATCGTAGGTATCCTTCACGTGAGCAGCATAACCTAATGGGATCTATGGAAAATCATTTCCGTTATAAAGTAACTGAAGTTATATTAACCGATCTTATCAAACCATTCACATTACAGCAAGCAACAACGAGATTAATTTTTTAATCCTTTATTATTCAATCAACTGTGAAGATTCACACAATAATTTCAACAATTAATGTTAGGTGCCCATCGTTTATGCTGATTCCTTATTTAATACCTTAAATTAATTAGTCATTTTTGTTTTGAAAATGTCACTTCACCACACATATAACACACGTCATTACACTATTAATACATTATCGAGGTACGTATATTTCTGCATTTTGATCAAAATTGTATACACTAAACACAGAACTATGAATATTCAGAAATAAATACAAAATAAATAAATTCATAACGAGTATTGAGTAATGGTATCAGAAGATTATCAGGTTTGTCAACCTTTGAAAAAAAAAAATTTATGTCGACATAATTGGTCAATAATCAGTATCGAAGAAACTAGACCTAATTTATAATTTTGGCTATCATATTTTTTTCAATATTCAAAAAGAAATAAAAATTATTAGGTTATTAATAATAAGTCGGAAACATTTTCATTGTAGAACAGTGATTTATATTATATTAGTAAATTAATAATAATCGTCCATGTCCATGGATAAGCCACGTTGGAATTGTATGATTTTTGTGAAATCGAATAAAAGTGGAAATTTTAAACTTTTGTTAAAGCAAAACCTTGTACATAGATAGAAAGTAATAGAAGATTGATTCAAGGTTTCTTATAATTGTTAACAAATATTGAGGGGCAGTTTTTTTTAGTTAACTACGCAACTACATCTCTTGTCATTTAATTTACATATTAAGTACTGAAAGTTTTATTTACAATTAAAAAAATTTTGAGAAGGGGTTCGAAAATCTAGCTGGATCCCACACAATTATAACTTTAATTAATCTACCCTAATAAGGATATAACTTACAAGATAGGTACCGTTAATGATGGATGCAGAAGTTTATTCTAAGAAGGTAAGGGGTGTCTTTCTTCAGTAAAATGTAAAGCTATTTATTTTACTCATTGAAGTTGACCATTTTGGATATAGGTACCTACCTATATAATATATTGATATATTATTGTAAATATATCAAGAAAATATTTTTAGATAAAATGTGGTTTGATTATTTTAGAGAAAATTATTTAAAATATAGATAATAGATTATAATATTATATACGTAAATATAATAAGATAACTTCACGACCGTTTCCTCAAATTTTTTATTTTATTTTTTGTAATAACATAATAATTGTGCATTATGTATAATGCATACATATATAAATAATACGGTAAAGGAAATTGTCCTTTATAATAATATATCATTAATATAATAATATGATAAACGTGATTGTAACGATTATATTTATCGTCGCGGTGGCGGTATAAAATAATGATCGTGAAACAATTTAAATCGTCGATAGTATACTGCTTTCGCTGTACTTAATAACGAGCCGGTACCAAATAATCCACGTTTCTGGTTAATAATTTAGTTTTTGAACACATTATAACTTATAAGTTATAAGAATATCTAATTGTTGTATTATATTATTATACAGTAAGGACTATGAGAATAAAAAGAATCGTTTCTCATTCAAGAGTAAACTCTCAATTGAAATTGATAATACTTTTGATAATTCAAAAGTTTTTAAAATTTTTAAATAAAATATAATAAAATTACTCAAAAGAATATTTTAAATACATTAGACATCGTTTTGCTTGGATACATTATGTACATAGAATATAGACACAGATGACAGAGCCACGCATATATATATATAGCCACATATATGGGTATTATATATACCTATATAACTATTAATGAAAAATCGAAAAATTACATAAAATCTTATTAAGATATAAATAAATAAATAGAAAATTACTTTCTCTTGATTATTAAAAAAGTGTTTTCTTTATTTAGATTTATTTAGAAATTCTTATTTAGATTTTATTTTAAATAAATATATTTAGTTTAGGTACACTCAATGCTGTTTTGAAATATTAAGAGGACACTACACCAGTCGAAATTCGGCCGTAATACTAGTTTTGCGCCATTCGTATGATAAAATTAACACATTTTTAAAAGATATAAGTTTATTTATGTCGCAGTGTTTTTATTCTTTAATAGTACATACCTATACAATTTAAATTATTTGTTTTATTTTGGTTCATTTCATCATAAAAAATCAATTCGTTTATTAGAAATGATAATTTTAGTGGATGTATTGCATTTGAAAGCAATGATGAATTATTGCATTCGAAAAAACAATTCTGAGAGGAGTTTAGGTGCAAGTATTACTGTCAGTTATATATTCAAACATTAAATTTGTACCTATTCACCGTAAGAACAAACCTAGCAATACATTTTATTGAGTGTGACCTTACTAACAGTATATAATATAAATAATTTTTATTTACAATATCTAGACGTAATATAGTTTACTATTTCTGTAATAATTAAACATTCAATATAATTTCGTGTTTAGATTTTATCTACTGTATTGTACTTAAAGTTTTCATAGTCGTTTTTTTTCCAATTACCAATTGAGAATACTTTTAAACAGCAAAATACATTAAACTACATACAATAAAAAGGTTCAATGTATATAGGTTATTATGTACATATTTATATATAATAATAAGACAATTTGCGTATTTTCTAGAATAAAAATTAAATATAATTAGAAATACATTGCACCGCTGTTACAATACATTATTATATTCCCGTCTTATAATTTTAAACAAAATATGATTGTAAAAATAATTAACATCATAGAAGAAAAATTATTATGGGACATTTAGATACGAAATATGACATATGTGTGGACTTGAAAAATAAACATTATTGAAAAATCACTAGCTTCCTTGTTACGCTCAGAATCTAAAATTATTTTTTCTGGTCGATTTTTCAAATATTGTTAAAGTAATGTACGACTAACATTATATTCATTTTTTTCAGGTCTTAAAATCTCATTTTACCAATTATTTGGTAAACATCTCAAAATTTATACATTTTTCAAAAAAATTTAATTGGCTATGACAAATTGTGACTACGGATTTTCGAAAATGTTTTAAATTTAATTAGAATAATGTATATTCAATCTTGTATACAAATTGAATGTCTTAAAACCCAAAATCACCACTTTTAGGACTTAAAAAACCGCAAAATCTAAAATATCTCTAAATAACTCAAAATTGTAAAAAAAAAAAAATCATTTTATATTTAATAAACGTGAATATATTATTAAGTTACATATAAGGTATAAATTTGAAAATATTAAAATGTTTTTTTTCGAAATTCTGAAAGTTTTTTTGTCATTAATTTGGTTTTCTAAGCACTAAAAAAACTATTGAGAATATTGAAAAATAACCTACGAGTATTTAAAGCACCAACTAGATGCAATTTTATATTGGATACAAGGTAAGTATATAAAGATCAAAGCGCTTGTTTTGGTAGAAAATTTGTTAACAGAAAAAAATATATAAACATTATTGTAAAACCATTAGATCGTTGAATAATGTTATCAGAATAAAAAGAATACGATATGACCGCGATATAGAGAAAGTTATCCTTTATGCATTCTAAAAATGTTGGTAGTTAAACTATAAATATTGATTAAGCTCATATTCCGCGCAAAACAGTTCAGTTTTAGTTTCTCTATTTTGTCTGTTCGTCTGTCCATAGTTCGAGGTACATTTATTTGGTTTCAAAAGATATATTATTCATTTTGTTTTATAACTATTTATAAATATTTTATTAATATTATTTACTAGGATAATAGTAAACGTGAAATCTAACACTTACCATATAATATAATACTTAGAATTTTTATTTATTTCGTTAGTTTTAGGTTTATATACATATAATTACCTATAGTAGGTTATACAAATTCTTTATGGAATTGTAGTCCATTGATTAAAATACGATTATAAACTAGGAATTTAGCGTGCTTGCTAAGCGGACTTCCCGAATTTGTTTATTTATTATGAATAAATTACAAAGTTTTTTATTATAGGTAAGTATATACTACTATACTGAATCGGATAAAACGATATATTCGAATTATAATATGGATGAAAACGTTTTAAATTGTTTGTAAATTTTCTAGAAATCCTATATTTAAATTTCATATTCAACCCCATAAAAATCGAGTGTGTTGTGAGTATGGCGTCCTTTTAAATGATATGATATGCGAAAAAAGTGCATGAACGGTGTTCGCTATTCTGATTTGAAAACGTCGAGCCGGACGAATAATGAATATGAAACATTCCATAAAAGAGTCCGTATAAAATTTTGAATTATAGGTACTTACGTTGTTAATTTAACGAATAGGCCAAATGTTTGAAATACTCGAAGAATATACGTTCCTGGCAAAACGGAACGGCTGAGCGCGTAATAATAAGTACGTATATCTAATGATGAACACGTGACTGGAACAATGGATCATCAAGCTCATAAAACGTAATGCCATATTATATATCGTGTATTTTAACATTATGACCGATATAATGAAAATATAATCTTAACCCGGTTATTGTTGCGTAAAACGAGAAGGAAGTTTTATTTTTTCATTGTTTTCATGGATTAGGCGTGTATTGCTATTATTATATATTATTATTGTATAACACGACGGTGCGGTGGCGTGGCGTGGGTAAGATTTATCGCGAGTATCGATTAAATATAACGCGAAAACGATAAAAAAAAAAAAAAACATTACGAAAATGATCGTTAAAAAACACGTACAGAAGTCGTTTGTAGTTATCTTGTTTTTATTTTTTGACTTGTATAAAACTTAGTTATTTGTATACCGCGCATATATATATTAATACATTGTATATTTTAATATAATATAATATGATATTATGATATAAGTATACGGCTGTGACCTTTTCACACCGAGTGTACATTTTACTTCCTGTTGATCGTGGTCGTGGAATTCGATTTTCGGTTCCGATACAACCGCACGACGCGACGCGACTCACGCGTGGGCGAGTAGTCGTACGGCAAATGTGTGCCAGCCGACGTCCGATCACTGAGACGTGTGTTGCGAATGTCACGTGACATCCGCGGCAAAAACCGTTACACGTTTGATGGCGTTTAAGGCGATTTATTGTAAAACCTAATGTCATAATCAAAATATGTGTCGTGACTTATATAATAATACAGTAATTCTACAGGTTTATGTGAAAATTTATACGGTAAAAGTTTAGATGTTATATTATACCTATAGGTATTATATATTTGTACTATATTATATTCAATGTTATGTTCTGGGTTTTTGATTTATCTAAATTGGTGATAAACAAGATATACCATACCTATTAAAAATATGGATACCTATAGTATATTTTTCAACATTGCAAAATCTCATCATGACAATATTCAAAATTCTGCATTAAAATTAAAAATATAAGACGGGCAAGTTAATGAGAAAAATTAACACAGATACATTAAGTTAGATTCACCCAAAAGCCATAAGTTCAAAAACTAATTAATGCAATTTTAAACTAGTGAAGTTAATTATAGTTAATGGAAAAAAAATTAACTACAATTAAATTTAAAAAAAAATCGTGAACATTTTAACTAGTTAATGATCCGAAAATTAAAATATACGGATTAAAGTAATTTATACAAATTATGTAGGTATATAAATATAAATTGATCATTGTTTATACATTTTTTACGAATTGTTTGGAAAATTTATGGCTAAATAAATAAAACCCTATACTTTTGATTGTGTATAGTAGATATGTAGTATAGGTCCATATGTGAAACGTAGAAGCGCAGGTAATGAATATTAGTATTTTATCCAGATTAGTTTTGAAGTTATAAGTAATATACACAAATGTACCCACAGTTCAAGTTTGTCATATTAAATGTTATGAGGAAAAAGGAGAAAAATTGGATATTGCAAATTGCTTTAAATTAAATTAAATTTGACCTAAAAGAAAAACATGCATTAAATCACTATACTTACTAACATATTTTCGTTAAAAAAAAAAAAAGAAGATAATTAAGGAGTTTAAGTTGTCTTTGAGATTATTTAATAGAAGAGTTTCTGAAAACAAATTTTTAAAAATAATTATGTATAGATAATTGTATTATTAAAGATAATTGAATAAATTGTGAATTTAAAAATTACAATTAAAGTTTAATACATTTTAATTTTTATCTCATTCTGAATTTTTATAGACAATTGTGGTGTTTATAATACTAAATACTTCATATTATAACACGAAATATACCAGAATACATTTAATATTTGATACATTAATATCATAATACTGATGATATGTTATATTTTTAACAATATATTCTGTCTTATAAAAAATATATTTGTTGTAAACATCAAACATTTCATTGAACTAATTAGAACCAAAAATTAGCAAAAATAAAGTTTGGATATTTTTTAACACATTTATCTATTAGGTACCTACCTATATATTTAGAAATATTATTCGAATGATTTTGTTTTACATTTTAACATGAAATAATTTTCCAAAACTCATATTATCAACTTTGTATCATTCGTTCAGCTTATTTTTTTAAAACCATATTATAGAATAAAAATAATTAAATGTTTTTATTTGTAGTATGAGTAAAAGGTAATAGAAACTATATTAAAATAATAGTTTATTATATAAAATGTAATCGAACCTGTTAAATTTATATTTTAACACATAATATTGCTTGTAGAAAATAAATACCAACTTACTGGCTGTATCATATGGATGATACAAACGCGGTTAAATTATATTAATTTTTACTTAATTATATACCTATATTATATACATGGTTTTCGAATTATAACCTATTTTTGTGTATACATTACACATTACATTATTTGTTGTTTATAGACATCACCGTTTTTCTGCTATCCTGTAATTTTATATTAAATGTTTTAGATTTTCAAAAAAATATTTTTCCTTTGAAACTTTAGACGTCAACAATTATATTATATACTTAACAATTATTTATAAAACATAACTAAGAACTATAATAGTAACTTATCTTAATATTTCATTTTTGCTACTATTGAATTTGTATATTTATTGATAGAAATCAAAAGATAAACAATGTATCATAAAAGTAGTTTCAAGTAGTTACAAGTATAGTATATACTATTCGATTTATTGTTAAACTGGTTTACTATATAATATTATATAGTTTTACCATATTTACTGTTAATATTTATAAAAATTAAAAGATAAATTACATTAATTTTTTTATTAAATAACAAATCTTTAAAGAGATAAAAATTAAAATGTACTTAGAACTAGTATAAACAAATATTAAATGTGTGAATAAGTATAGGTTTAACATAATTATTGTATAAACTTATAATAATCGTGATCACGTACTATGTAGCCAATTTATTTTTTCTTTTTAACACGAAAAATAATCATTATATAATTCATATTAAAATATTTATAAATCGTACATTTTGTATAGAAAGTAAATAATTTTAATATGTAATATACTGTGGAATATGAAGGTTGTAGAAAAATTACTTATCCGTGTAAATATATATATTTTTTGTGGTTAAGAATCAATAATTCCAAAAAAATATCTAAAATAAAAGGTACCTACTTATACGTTTTATATGTATATAACTCAATTAATCGTTTTTTTGAAATTTTATTATAATATTTATAAGAAAAATTAATTTGGTGAAATCGTGAGAGGTTATTGTGAATCATTGGCTATTAAATAAATAAAAAACGATTTAAGTAATTGTACTGTTTTGAAAATTACTGCTTAATTTATTAACTCAATATAATTTTAGACTTTTAGATTTTAAGCGGAGCGAAGAACTATTGATTTTACAATTATGTATATTTTTTTTTATTTTTTGCTTTGACCAACATGTTTATCAAAAGAAATTGAGTAGGGTTTTGGAGCATGTAAGTTAACGATAGAAAATTGGTTCTTTTTAAATTGATTATGGTCCGAGAATCATGAACCATGATGCGATTAATTCGATAAATAAAATAAAAACCTCCATTTATATTGTATTATAGTTTTAAGCTTGAAAATAATAATAATAATATTAATTGTATTAGAAAATCTATTTAAGTTTACAAAAAAGGACAAAACTTTGTTGTAAACTACAGTTGTAACATAAATTTTCTCTATAGTAGGTATGTATTTTTTTTAATTAAACGGATAATTATTTCTTTGATCTTTATTTAATAATTAATATGATTTCATTTTTGAGTTTAACTTTAATTAATGATATTATGTGGATGATGTTTACTCTTGATAAAAATAATGCAAATAATCCAATTACCAATATCAATATTTTGATGTAATTATCTAAATCGTGAAATCGTGGATCACTATAATATCGCTATTTTATAAGTTTATTTTGTACCTACTACCTATTATGATAATATTCTTAAAATACGTGAATAGTTTATTTGTATTATAGAAAAGTACACAAAACAATTTATAGTCACTATTGTTTTGTTGTTGATGAGTTTACCTAATCAAAGTATAAATGTATTAAACACGATTTAAGCAGAATTAATTTTACTCTAATCTTTATTTTTTGTAAATAAGTTCTTTAATAATTGTTCGAGTTAGTACGTTTTAAAGTATTAAATACAAAATAAATATACTGAACTAACGTGTTTCCAGTAAATTAAGTATATCAATATTATGAAATTTATTACAGAATTTAAAATTTAAAATTTTGACATCTCGAAAAAATATATTAAATAAAATATAAGATAATTTTATGATTTTATAACGTTAGAATGTATGTTCTTTAATATTGTGTTAGATTTAATATTTCGTTTAGATTCGAGGACAACCCTCAATAATAGATACTAGCATAATATATAATCGTATTCTTTATACGAGTGGAGTTAAGTAAAAGTTTACCGGATAATAAATATAGCACTGAGTATCATCGACATTCGTGCGAGGTCTCTTCATGCCATATATTTTTTTTAACAAACTCGGTTCCCATCGAAGTTTTTTACCTTCTCCCGGACGAGCTGAAGAAATATCGGTTTGTCGTGACCGAGTAACCACCTCGCGGCACGAAACTATCCAAAAACAGTGCAGTGTCGATTTAAGTTCGACAGATCCCTCCTTCTACTCCCACCGAACATTTATTATTATTATTATTATTATTATGTATACAACAAACATACTATCTCATAATCATTGATATACCTCGGCCTAAGTATGATGTGGACTATAAATTGTTGTAGGTCAAATTGCCGATACCGACCAAAGAAACATTACCGCAGTTGGCCGAAGCATTAAAAGCGGCTTCGTACTTGGAAGAAAATGATGAATTGGAGAAAAATTTCAAAGGACAGCGAGCTACTTACAAGAGATTGCCCAGGAAGTTAGGTACTGACGATCTGGACCAGAACTCGGAGTTACAGGAGTATCAAGGTACTTTTCCGACTTTTTTTTATCAAGGTTTTTTGTATTGGTTTTCAATATAAATACATTTTATTTTTTATAGGAGTAATGGGTCGTCCTGGTGTCGACTTTCCAATACTTACATCAATACCACACACTGATTTCAGCTGTAAAAAGGTGAAGAAACCCGGTTATTACGCAGATCCTGAAACTGATTGCCAGGTGAATAACAAAATTTTTATAATAAGTTACATTAATTTGTAATATTATAATTTTCTTAACAAAATGTATATTTTTACAAATTTCTTGCTTTATTTTTAGAAAAGAATTAGATAAGTACTCTAATAAGGTAACGACCATAAAAAATATTGATCAAATAAAATTGTCTAGAAGAATTAATAATTGTACTTAGTTTTAAAAACGTGATAAACATAATACATTTTTAAAAAATTATTCCTTTATTTCGGTTTCTAACAATTTAAAATTATTTATTTAGTTAATTGAAGTTTTCAAAAAAGTATATGTTGTACTATACAATAACATTAGTCTAATAACTTTGAATGTAATTAATAATTATATAAAATATAGTTTGAAACTCTATAATATAATAATTATATAGAACTTTGTTTATTAACAAATGTATAATTAAATAATAATTGTAATATTAATAATATAATAATAAGTAAATCATTTATATTAAAAATATCTATTTAACTTATGAAAGATAATTTTAATTTATACCTATGATTTCCATAAAAATTTAATAGTAATTAAAGTGTTTTTTTTTTTTTATATAGGTGTTCCATATTTGTGATAATGGCAGAAAAGTATCGTTTTTGTGTCCAAACGGTACTATTTTCCGTCAATCGCATTTAATCTGTGACTGGTGGTTCCGAGTAGATTGTGAAAGGTCTGTTGAACTATACGAGGAAAGTGCAGAACAACTTGCAACTGACCAAAGAATTTTTAAGGAGCGTGCCGAAGCATTGGCCAAATCCATGTTAAAAGTACAAACTACAACGGACAAAAATAATCGCGTTGTAACAGAACGTTCATTTGGACCAAGTACGACAATTTTTAATTCAGAAAGCCGATTGCCTGACCGTGCCAGATACTTTAATAGTCACGAAAGTCAAGTTGCTGCTGACAGTAGTTCATTTGTTAAAAATCCGTATCAAACCAATTTTAATAATAATTTCTTTTCACAAACCGAAAAGCCAATAAAAAATTTGAACCAAGGTAATTTCCAGACACAATCATCTACAACAGAACAGCCGATCTGGAACCAAGCTGTCAATAATATTAACTATGAAAACGGTCCTTATCAAGCACAGTCTACAACAACTGTACAGTCATCTAATGCTCAAGGCGTTAATAATTTCCAATATGATTACCAACCACAATATACTACGGTTGCTCATTCGGTTAAAAATCAAGGTGTTACCAGTTCACAGGTAACTTACCAATCACAACCTACTACAGCTACGCCACAAATAAACTGGAATAAAGATAATAATAACTACCAAACTGGGAATTTCCAAGTACAATCGACACCAGCAACAACACAAATAAATTGGAATAATCTAAATACTAACAGTTATAGAACTGAATATTACCAATCTTATTCACCTTCAACAACACAAACAAATTGGAACCAAGGTAACTCTCAATCTGTGAATTATCAAACACCATCCACAACAGCAGAAATCCAAAGTAACTGGAACAATCAAGGCACCAATAGTTTCCAAACTGAAAATTATCAAGCATCACCAACAACAACCCAAGCAAATTGGAATAACCAAGAGGAAAACCACTTCAAAACTGTAAATTACCAAAATCAGGTAACAACCACCATCCCACAAAACAATTGGAATGAAGCTGTTAACAATTTACAATCACAATCCGTAACAACGATACAACCCGAATGGAGCCAAGAATCTGATACCAACCAACCTAGTGTATACCAGTCTCAACAAATGTATCCACAAACAACTACAATATTCCCTATCGAGAATGAACAGACTATTCCACCAAAAGAAAGTCAAGTACCCGCAGAGACCGCTTCATTTGTAAGCAACCAAAACTCACCTAAATTTAATATCCAACCACAAAATTACTATACTCAAACTCAGACAAATCTACCATTCACAACGTATCCGGTAACTAGTTCATATTCAAATAATTATTCACCCAATGGTGCTTATTCATTCAACAATTACCAAAGATCACCCAATACACTTATTGGCAAAGATGCCCCAACTCAAGCTTCTCCAATTATGACTACGTTATTAGATTATACAACTATAAATAATTCTACATTACCACCATCCGGAGAGACGTTAATTCCAAACATGATAAATTCCTTACAATCATTGCCCGATAATAATTTATTATTTGACTTGGACGGACAAAATGCTTATCCTTCGCCAACAAATCCAGAAGACGAAATGAATTCCATTGCCTTGTACTTTAATAATTTGAAAAGTGATGAAGCAACCACTGTTGCAAGTGATTTACAATTTAATAACTACGAACAAACGTCCAGTGCATATATTGGTGAGATTAGTTCTGTTGGTGTTGACAGTTCTATACAAACTACTACACCAGCCGTCGAAAGTTTACACTTACCTTCAGTATTAACACAGAACACGAAAGAAGCGTACAATAAACTCTTTAAAAACGATACTCGTAAAGAATCAATGACCACGGATAAACCAACAGTTACTAGTCCTGTTAATTCGGTAAATCTTGGATTTGCTCAAGGACTAAATTTGAACCGTTCATCAGCTGAATTAAGAGAACTAGCTGCAGTTTTTACGCGGGCTCTAACTGCATACTTGGATGACCCAGAGAACTTCCGAAAAATATTAGCAGAGGTAAGACCAACGGAACCACCTACTGTGAAAGCTAGCGTAAGCGAAGAACAAGAAGTGTTAGATTTTTCAGACGATTCAAAAAATAATAGAAACAAACCAACAACTTCAAGTGAAACAAGCTTGGCGGCTGAAATCAATGGCATACCACAAAATGTTAATGCATTAGCAGACTTATCTACCATTGTTCCACAATATACCACATCACCATTAATAGAAATTACATCGAAATTTACTGAAACAGTAAAACCTGGTGTACAAGAATATCCGCCACTTGTAGATAGCGAACAGTTACAAACAGCTGGTACTCAATCATTTTATTCAGGAAGAGATAATAGTATTGAAACGGTAAAAGTTATGAAACCAGCTACTACGACGTTAACATGGACAGTATCCCCTTCAATTGAAATTGAACAAGAAGTTAATTCTACAACTTTACCACCTGTTTATTTTACCACCAACGCAGAAAATATGGAAACTACTGTCATTGTACAAAGAGCCAAAGAAATGTTCAGCCACTTAAATGCGTCTGATGCAGGAATACTGATGAATGTCATGAAAACTGCTCAAAATAATGATACAGTTAAAAGGTAAAATTATAACTTTTTAAATCGACTTATTTTAGTTATTTCAGTTAAACAAACCAAAAACATTGTTAATATCTGCGTATCATTATATTGTATTTTAAATATTGATAATATATTTCAAAATAATATAAAAAATCCAGCGATAAGTGTATAATGTACATACAGTTATACAGATTGAGATAACATACTAAAACTAAATATAACTAAATATTAAAACATTTGGAGTTCGAGAGCTTGAATGACATACTAAGTTAGAAATACATAAATTAAAGATTAAATATTTGATTTATAATCAATATATCTTATTACTTAAGTTATACTATTAAAGTATGTATTAACATGTAAATTTAATATATATATATATGTATATACTAAAAATAAAATATAAGTAAATACCTAAGTATATATTTATTTTACTTTTCAATATTATAATAGTATATAAGTAATATTTAAATAATTTGAACCATAAATTAAAATGAAAAATTAAATACCTAACTCTTTTTTAAGACTTTAAAATGTTTAAAAATTT
Source organism: Pemphigus obesinymphae (assembly GCA_025469235.1). Classification (NCBI taxonomy): domain Eukaryota; kingdom Metazoa; phylum Arthropoda; class Insecta; order Hemiptera; family Aphididae; genus Pemphigus; species Pemphigus obesinymphae. Next base: position 112,803 of record JAIPRL010000562.1, read on the forward strand.
AAATTTATGTTACATATTATATATAAAATTTAATAATAATATTTTTTATTTAATTACCTATATTATACTTCTGATCTGTTATAATCAGTGTTCAAATGGGGGAGGGGTGCTCAGGGGGACAGAGCTCCTCCACTATTTTGAAATATTTTTGCAGCTCTACTTTAAAGTACACGAGTTATATAGTTTGGAAGGACTTTCATTTTCTAAAAGCCTGATAGCATCCTTTCTTCTATTTTTCCAATTCGAGCACTGGTTATAATATCATAATATATACAATATACATACAAATTTAATAACTATCTTGTACTTGACATTATGATAAAATAAAAATAATATTTTCTTACTAAAATACCCCAATTATAACGAGAATTAACGATTTGATACTTAAGTATTGAATTATATCCATTTTTGACTTAAGCCAAAAATGAAAAGAATAAATAAACACATTCGACGATATTAAATGATTATTTTATTCTACAGGTTGGTTTTGCTGTTGGTCAACGACCCAAATAAGGATAATAGCCCGGCGCAAACTAGAAACAACATAATCGAAGCATTACTAGATAGAAATCAGAGACCTACCACCGACCAAGTGCAGCACGATTCTCCGTCCACTGGTCCCGCATTATTACCAGCGACCACTCCTACGGGAATCCCTTTCGGCCAGAGATTACAGGAAGATGGTTCACCGGTCTCAGACGGACAACGCAGGAAACTTCGAAAAGGGACCAGGAGGAGGATTGTTCACAGAAGCAGGGCGATACCATCCACATCTACTACGCCCATGACCCCCAATCCTTGGCAGGGAGCTAACGATGTAAGCCCAGGACTAAGTTCTGATTCGGACGCTCGGGCAGTTGAACTCCTCAAATCCCTGTATTCGATTGCGTCCAAATGGTCGTAGTAGGACTATATCCTCCGTCGACGGCATTTCCGTTCTGCCTGTGTCATAACCATGTGCAAATCAAATTATTTAGGAATATTGTCTTTATAATTTTCAATATAAGTATATTTCATTATTTTGTAATCTGGTCGGCAATCGTCAAAATCGGTCAAATATACACGATTTTCTCCTACGGTTTTCATACGCGCAAAAATTGTCGAAATAGTCATTTTAGCAAGTGTATATTCGTATATACCTACGTTTAGTGTTTACCAAAATTTGGTGTTGGTCCTTATTATAAAACTCACAATTTCATATATATTTCGTCCACAAGACGTTATGTACTCGATTACGATCGTTACTGAGTATAAATAGTATTGTGTTTTTAAATTATTTTACAAGATTTTGAAAAACAACATCATTTTATACCCTAAAATAAATTGAAAAATATCGACTGCTGACCCTCAAAAATTGTAAATAAAGTTTGATTCCGAAGAAATAAATCGTCTATTATTCGCGACCGTCATTAATTTAATGGTATATTTCAATATTAAATGTTTCTGAATTTCATACCAGTCGCTAATGCCTTACGGGTTATGAGATAGCCCAAAGTATAATCATTCAAATCCATTTTCGTTTATATTATTGATTTTTTAGTTTACATCGTTAGTTAATCTAGACAATCTCATGTCTGTTTTAACATATTCTCGATGTGAGTGTTGCCATCGCCTAGTACAGTCTATTATTTAATTAGAAATGTCTTGGCAAATATGCATTATGTAAATTGACTCTAGTCCTCGGCGAATTGGCGTGTTTAGGCTTAAGACTTATATTCGTGTTTTATGTTATGTAATTTGCTCATATATCAAAAGTAGGTAGGTTTCTGTTAATATTCGATTTTAATTTTATAATTGCCAACGATATTGAACAATATTGTTGTACAGTGTACGTGTACATATTATGTTACGCATTTTAGATAGGTAGTTGAAATTTTAAGTTTACATCTTTATTTATCTTTATGCATGTTAGTTTTAATAATATTTAATGTTTAAACTATTTTTCGAGTAAAAATTCAATAAATTTCAGAGTTTGTAACGAACTAAACACTTAGCGATTGTCCTTTTATAAACTACGATATTCATTATCAGCACATACAATATTATAATAATATTGTTTTTTTTTCATGTTACTGTAACGTTTTATCTATTTTTGTTTACTATTTTAATATCAATTGTTTACATTTTTTCATTTATCAATAAGAAATCAATTATTAATTATTTATTATTAAGCTTTATGTACTTATGTTATATGTACATAACTTATTCGTAAGGATATCTGTATAACGATACATAATTTTATATTTTTAATTAACGTTAATAGTTGAGTTTCATTACATGCCATGTATTAATGTTATCACAATATGTCTTATGTAAATTACATACATTTGTAAATAAAACAATAAATTTATTGTGTATATGTAGTAAATCTAATTACATATAATATGTAATATTATCTTTACGTATTTATGCACAAATGAAGTGTACCTGGTAAATTGTACTGAAAAATGTACCATCTTTATTGATTACAAAAATAATAATAATAATAAAAATGGTTTAGTTTTTTAAGTTTATTTCATTTAAGTCCATTACATTTAAATTAAACATTTAATATATAATAAATATATTATGTGAATGTAAAAGAATTATAAATTATTATTTATAAACCCACAAAAATAATACATATTAACTGCGTATTTGCAGAACCTGTTTAAGGTATAGGTGAGCTAGGCGCTAGCCTAGAGCGGCACTTTTAGAGAGGTGGCTTTTTTCCATATCGGAAGTGTTGGATATGTCGGACCTTTTTCTTTTACTTATACGTTTTTAAAAAAGTATTTTGTAAGAGTATATAATTTCGTGTACTACAAAAAAAATGATTACTTTTTTTTTTTTTGCTTATTTACGTTTTTAAGAATGTTCAGGAAGGTTCTGTGAGGAAATTTATACAATAGAGCAATGTTGGGCAAGTTAATAATTTTTTTTAACTCAGTTAAGTTGAGTTAATAGAAAAAAAAATTGTAAAAGTTTAAAGTTAATAGTTATTTTTTTATCAACGATTGAGTTAAGTTAATATAAAAAAATAACTTATTAACCTAAGTTCATTTGATTTTTTTTTTTTTTTGTTTAGTCAATGTAACATTTGAGATATACAGGTATAATTAAGAATCTATTATTTTTTTGGAAATACTGTTTTTTTAACTTTAAGCATTTTATAACTGTTAATAATCATTGACATAATATTATTGAAAATACTATCAATGTATTTATAATAATAATAGTTATTAAAATTAACAATAAATAGGTTCATAAAAATGTTTAATTAGTAGGTACACTTTTCAAAATTTCTCATTACCTAAATATTGTTTATTGGTGGGAAATCTAATATATTCTTCAATTTTTATTATGGGAAGATTATTATATAAATTATAATATATAGTTATTCTTGTTTTATTTATATTTTCGGAAAATAAATAATTCCTATAATATAAGAATTATTAAAAACCACAAAGAAAACTTTATTTTTATTCAACTATTTTGAAAATATACACAATATGAAATCAAAATGTATCTTTTATTTCAAAATCAACTTAACTGAGTTTTAATTAAAAGTAACTCGTTAATTAAAAGTTAATACAGCCAAAAGTAAGTTGTTAACAAAAATAAAATATAAAAAGTTAAGTTAAAAGTTAAAATTAACTTAACTTTTAAATTAACTATTAACTTATTAACTCGTTTATGCCCAGCATTGCATTAGAGTATACGTAAATTTTAGAAAAAGTTATTTTTTTTTATTCTAGGAGTTCCAAAATTTGATTTTGCCTATTGCACTATTTTTACTTGAGCCGGTCATGCATATTTGTAATATGTATATTAAATACGTATAATATAATATACTTTACTATACGCAGTTAAAAGTGTATGACTTTTGTTATTTGGGTTGAAAAATTGTTTAACATAAAATAAGTAAAAGGTGAAATTCAAAAATACCAAAAAACCATTTGATAAAAATTTATTATAATATGAATAATTTACCCTAAATATGTACAGGAACAGGACTCAGGGGCGGATCTGAAATACATTTAAGGGGGAAAAATAGGGATAATTGACAAATAAAGGGCTAATCCATATTTAAAAACTACTTTATACTCCTAAAATAATGATGAAAAAAAATTCCAAAGAGGGAGATCGACACATTTCCCTCCCTAAAATTCCGTCATTAACAGTACTCTAAATTTTATTACAAATTCTAAAAACTTTCTGTATTAGGCAAAATGTGCTAAATTAAATTATAGTACCTATCTTTAAAAGTCAAGAGAACGATATAATTTGTGAATACTAAACAGTATCTACCGGATCCATTGGAGAGAGGATGCGAAATAAATCCCAAAGTATTAGATACTATTTTTGTAAACAGAAATTCTAAATATTTATAAAATGAAAATAAGCTAAAATCATCGAAATTAACACACTGGGTACCAAATCGTATTTGATATATTTACTTTATTTTTCCGTGTGACCCAAAATTGGGTTTTTACAAAATGTAAAAAAAATACATAGTGAAGCCCATAATTGGGTGTCACGATATCAGCTATATCTTTAAAGCGAGTCCCAGAAATGGAGCTAATTTTTTGGTATTTTTCATCGGATTCTAACACTATACAATGTCGCCACTTTATTTTGGTATTTGTAATAAGTAGCAACGGAATAAGTAATTTACTTTTGTTTTTATGAGTATTTTGCTATTAAGAAATGCTTTACGTATATTCTTAACAACTACATACCTACTTGAAAATATTTAATTATGGTTTTTTCATGTACAATGTATATAATTTACACAATTCAAATGAATATTTTGAATACAATTTAAACAATAATATGTAAAACAAATTTTACTACCTATAATACTCGTTGATGACAAGAAATTGAATCCGTTTATTTTGTAATATATTTAATATTTATTAACCAAAATTGAATATTTTACAAATATATTTGTAATAATTACGGACAATACCTATTAGTACTCTATACCATATATACTCACAATAGTTTGTGGTATACCAGTTATTATATTATTTTATATTTTATAGATACTATTTTACTGGGTATCTATTTAAATTTTCAAGATGAATCCTAGTGAAATCAATAGATGCTGGAGTTGTTTGTTTTTAATTATTTTCAATGTGTTAACATATACCAGGTAGGTGATACATTCTATATTCTATATATTATTTGCTTATTAATACCTAAATTTTTTACTCTAAACTTACCAAGAACATATTTTTTTAATTGTGTTGTGCAAACTACTTTTCATGTTAAAGGATTACTTTGGTAACTGATTATTAATTATATACCATAGTTATAATTGTTGAGGTTCGATTAAACTTTTATTATTTAGCGTTATTATGTTATTGATTTTATAATAACAGGAAAAACAATGATTTTTTGATGGGTGATTACACGAAACTATGAGACAAATTTCGAGATGTCACTTTTAATCAATTAAAAAATATTATTAACCCCATCTGTCACTTTAATAGTTTGTACAAAATTTCAGATCATTCGAATAATATTTTTTTCCAAAATTGTTTGTAAACTATTACAAAAATGTTCCTCGTAACTATGTAAAAAAAATATTATAAAACTAATAATATCTATTTCCCTGATAACCAAATTAATAATCGTAACTGTGTAGATATTAATAAATATTAGTAATTATGTGGTCAGTTAAGATTAGCATTTAATATATTTAAGTGAAAAATATTAAAATGTATACTTACTATTTTAAACATTTAATATAGGTAGGTATTTATTAAAATCATACACTATAATTAACCAAGATGTTCGGAATCCAAACATAGGTATACCTATTATATAAGTATACATAGGTAAATACATAAACATAGGTTTACATGTTTACTTTCTGAAATTAATTGGTTTAAAAGAATCTTTTTAAAAATGTTTTTAATTTATTTATTTATTATCATTAAAATTGTTCAGTAAATTTATAAATACAGTTAGGTACATACGTCATATTTGTTTTAATATGTACCTATATCTATTAATAATAATACAATACAATTTTCATGATCATTTTCAACCATTAACCTCCGTGGTATAATAATTATTAGTATTGATACAATTATTATATTTGACTACAAAATTAATTGTTAAATATTTTCTACATTAAATCATAAAAAAATTATTAAAAAATCACCTGAACATTTATATAATTATTGAATTAAACACTTTATCAGTGGAACTAATTTCGAGTAGAATTCGTTTATCTCGATTTATATACTTTATTGGATTCGTAACAGTCAGTGATCCAAGTTTTTTGAGAGATAATATTAAAAATATTCCACAAACGGTGGAAAATGGCCTTCGCGGTTTCTAAAAAAAAGTCATTCAAAATGTTTTTGTTGAATATGTTGACAAAGTAGGTAATCCGAAAATTTATTGAACTTTATTATTGGATTTTGATAAGAATCTCGAACCGTGTTACATAACCCAACATTACAACTATACGTCAATACAAATTAAATCAATATTTTGAAAAAAGTCCGACAATTTGGGAACAAATCTAGTTTTCCGGGCATACGTTAAATACTTTTTGAAAAAAATGGGGTTTTTTTTTTTTTTAATCTGTAGTACTTTTAATGTTCATTACGAATATGAAAAAATGTTTACCTGCTCGCACTAAGTTATGGACTTTTGAATTTCACACAATTTACTCTTTATTTTATACGCGGGACGCTGACTACGTGGCTGAGTACAGTACACTACTAACTGTCATAACTGATGACTTCCTATAGTAAAACTATTACATGTTCATCGTGTACTGCGACCAGGCATACAAGAAGCTTGAACCAATAGTATACCAAAAGTAACCGAGTGGTAACTTTTGTAATCAGGGAGCTCTTTACATAAATATCACGGTACATAGAATTTGTCTGAGTCATTTTCGTTTCCATTTATTTTTATTTTTTTGTGATAAAAACAGAGTAATTACCCTATCCATCGGGTAGACCGGTGATCTAACTAGGCGAAATCTCGCTATGCGATAACGACCACTCTTTACGCCTACCGGCTCAATAATAGGGTCTACTTTCATGATAACCACGGTCATAGTATCTATAGCCATATCGCATATTGACATATCGCGCGTGGCAAAAAAAAAGTCACGTTGCTAGTAACCGTAATAATATGTAGTGCGTAGGTATCCGTTAGTAATGACCTCTTGAAGAATAATTAAAAAGCGACGCTTTTGATACGATATGTCATTTTAGGTAATACAAAAAACTTAAAATTGCTACAAATTCTAAAATTTGTGCGAGTGGTTACATTTTTTTTTCAGATTCGTAATTAGCATTAAAAGTATAATTGATTAAATAAAAAAAAAAACGTAAGAAAAAGGGTGCCCGGTAAACTAGATTTATAAAACACAATTTGAAATACGTGTACTATGAAGCATAATATTAACTAGAGTATAAATAGGTAGACACTATTACTTTTTGAATCAGTCGGTCGGACATACTGTACTCGGGTTTTCATATAAAACTCTACTGACGCCTAGTGGAAATGTTGGCGATACAAATCGTAAACATAATATTATTGTTTTATTTTTAAGTGCTCGGAGAATAGACAATAATGTACCTTTACGGTACGAAGTATTCCGTTTCTTCGCGACTTCGGAAAACATCGGAAATACAGACGAACGGAAAATGGAAATCGTGCACCGATTGTAGAATAGTCGGACAAAAGAAAATACGTCGCGTACCTACCATTGGAAGAAGAAAATCGTTCGGAAAATTTATAGTGATAGAAAATCATGTGCGATATTTTGAAAAACGTTATCTATATTGAAAATCGATATTGGGCTTTTAAAAGTGTTAATATTTTATAAAAATCACAGTGTACCTTATAAACAGGGCCGTATATAGGCACTGGCAAGAGGGCTTTTGCCAGGGGCGCAATAATACCAAAGGCGCAATTTCGAGTGTCACGGAATTAATTCTGATTTAACTTCCATTCCGAGCATGGTTTATTTTTTTTTGCAATTTTTAATTTAAAATTCGGTAATGGTTCCCATAAAATTTGCTTTAAATGTAAAGTACATTTAACTATAATTATTTAATAACTAATACCTACTAAAACATTAGTTTGATGTCTGAAATTACAGTAGACTTCAACTTTTTAACCGGAAATTCTTTAAAGGTTGTGCCATCCGATGAGTTAAAACGTTGGGTTAATGATTTAGCACTAAAGTATGAAAGTGATATAGATGGCCCAGAATTATTTTTAGAAATTGAAAAATTTTAATTTCAAGCATCTACATTACCTAATGTGTTCGTTTCAGTCAGCCACTCAATTAGATTTATTAAAGTGTATACACCACTATAAGTATGGCAATTTTATCTATAGAAAAAAGTTAGGCCCACCAATTATCATTTGATGATATCATAAACGATTTCACTGCAATTAAGGCAAGAAAAGTGCAATTTTAATTTACTATTTCTATATGTAACGATTTTAATATTTAATAAAAAAGGAGATATTTATGTTAAAGATGGTTTTTTTAATGATATTTTTTTAAGGTAATAAAAAAACAAATTGGGTGATTATAAGGTCAGCAAGAGGTGGCGGGGAGGGGGTACTATCTCACTAAGAAAAACAATTTTGAGTTGGCAATTATTTGGACAGTTTAATCGACAAATTTGTGAAAAGCCCTTGTTTTTCTTATTACTCTACCACAAATATTTCATAGGAATGACGGTGATTGAGGAGGGGGCGCAAATTCTGTTCATTGCCAGGGGCGCTATTGGGTCATGCTACGGCCCTGGATAGGAACGTTAATTAAAGTGTAACTTATTATATTTTTTATATCTATTAATGTACCACCACCTTTAGCACAATTGCTTATATTCTTATTTTTATCTAATCAATAAATTGAGTAATTTAACAATCCTAGTTTTGAATTATTTGCATTATGGTTGAGCCAAGTTTCTGTAAATACAATAATATCAAAATCTGACACAGCAATGGAACTTAATTATAAATTTAACTTAGTATTTAACCCACGAAACATTTTAATAATAAATATTAATAGTTGAAACATTATTATTGGACTTATTTACAAGTTTTTTGAATCATTCACAATAATAGGATTATCTTTAACATAACGTAAAGTAAGATTTTTTTCACCGTGTGTTTTCTTGGTCTCAAGTTCTTTATGAAGTAAATTGAAATGATCACGTTGTTTTAGTGTCTTATCCGAGGATATACGAATGTCACTAAATTCTGAGTGTGATTATAGATTTTTTTGTTTTTCATAATACAGAAAATACATCAATTGCTTGAGGAAGGATGATTTTAAGTGGATGTGGATGATCAAATTAATGAATACCAATACGCAATACTTTAATAAATTTAATGTTCACACCCATTTCAGATAATATGTTGTTGGTTTTGGCAACGTCATTTAAATTATTTTGATCCGAATTTTCAGGAAAATAAAATAATTTTTTAGATCGATATTGCCGATCTAATAATTCATCAATATTTTGGTTGTCTGATGGAAGACTGGTTGAAACGTTCTTAGTTTCCAAAATACGTACTTTATCTTCGAGTATAATTACTTTGTCTTTCAAAAAAGCATTATCTTTAATAGACTGTTCAAGTTTCTTAGAAAGATTACGCATTTCTTTGCTTAACTCATTCATCATAGATTCTGATGATGTGACTCTATCAATAACCGAATCTTGACTAGTACGAATCGAACTTAATATTTCCATAATTTCCAAATTATTGATAGGATTATGATTGGGTTTTATTTTTGGAGAAATATTAATTTAAATTCAATTTTCTTTTTTGCTTTTCGACTCCATTATTACTATCTCGATTTTTTTAAAAAGTAATAATATAAGTGTACAGAAATGTTTAAGTTGGCATTTTTAAAATAATATAAATGGGTGAAAATATCTTGGCTCCATTATGGAAAAAAAATCCAGAAAACGTATTCTGATATTAATAAATAAATAACCATTGAAAGAATTTAAATCAGATAATTTTTAATAATTACTAATAGTTTTATCTAGCATATTTATATAGTTTCAATAGCATTTAACGTTCTTCAGCTGTTTGATTTATTATCTTTTTATGAAATTTTCTAAACATTGCATATGTAAATTTAACGCCTAAAAATAGCTGGTATATACATATACCATATATATATATATATATAGTTGGTTACACCGTCAGTAATGAATATATTTAATATTTTTGAATAAGGTAAGCCTTAATTACATATATTTTTAAGAAATTAATTTCTTTACTTTCTTAATAACTTTCTTAGATTTTTATTTTAATTAAATTATTATATGTTAGTGTTTATAATAATTCAATCATTAATCAATTAAGTTGAATATTATAATAATAATTACGTAAACATTTTGAATATGCTACTTATGTTAGCAATCGAATTCATAGTAATTCTGAAATTAAATGCTAAATGTGTTTAAAATGTTATATGGTATGTATAGTATTTACTTTTTACCTCATAATATTCAATTTCATTTTTACAATTATTTTTAAGTGTATTAAACGTATATTGTATATTATACGATTTATTATTATTATTACTTTTACCACTATCCTTAAGTGTAAGGCACTTATAAAATATTATATTATATTATTTTACATTTAATCGTCTTTACACACGTGTTTTTATATAACTATATTTTTATTTTTATGTTTTTTTTTTTTTTTTTTTTTTTTTATAATATTAATCATTATTTTTTTAAAATATTATATTAAAAGACTTAATATCCTTTGATTAAGATTATTTTACATTTCAAACTATATATTATTTTAAATGTTAAAGTAGATTCGAGTAATGGTAACAACATCAATAAACATCGAATATTTGTTTGAGCCAATTGATATTTACGCAAGTCTGCCCGGGTAGACTGGACTGTGCAGAGGGTAGGTAGGTTAAGGTGTTAGATAGAAATGTAAAATGTTCATGTGTTATGTGTTCAAATCCGGCAAACATACTACCAAGTTTTTGCAACAGTGAATATTTATTTTTAGGTTTTTAATTAACGTCTCAGAGTAGTTACGAATGTGATGTCACATGCACTTCTTAAATCTAGTTCGCAAAACCGGGCATTAAGCGTCTAGGATGTGCCGCAGAGAAATCACATAGAACTAATGATAAACTTCACATGTCACAGTGTAACTACTATGTAATATCTATGTGACTAGATTTTGCACACAGGGTAGAATGGCGTTTGATAGCTGGATAAATTTGGATTAAGATATCGAACTATCTAGTAATTAAAATCCATCATTAATTTCTTTATTATTTTAATTGAAAGAGTACTGATAACTTAATTATGTTTCAACACATAGGTACTGATTTTTGATATGTGTATTTTTACACGTTTTATTAGTTGTTAAAAAATCAAGTTTTTTGATTTTTTTAAATGACTAAAAATCAGAAATTTGTAATAAATGTAATAAATTAAAATGGCTTTGTAGAGTACTATATAATGTTCTTAGCTATATTTGATTTTTATTTCATATTTCTAACATGTTTGTAAGTTAATAATGAAGTTTGAAAAAGAAGTTGAAAATAAAAAGTATTAGGTACTACGTCCTCTTTATATTAGGGCAAAACCGCACTGAGTAAAATACAAAATTACTAAATACTTATTATTTTTATTTATACTAATATGATAGTATGGTGTAGTGTGTTGATTTTGAGGTGTTATTGCGTGTAATAATATGTTAAAGTACTCATTTCGGCTTCAAACAAATTTTCATTAATACATTTTTCTGCCATTAGAATTTTGTGGTTTGGGTAGATTGCCCAATATTTCAAATCGACTATTTTCACGTGCTGGGCTGTTAAAATTATTTTTCGTTGATAATAATAGTACGTCTTTTGTTAAGACTGCTCAATCAGTTGATGTCTGTAAACTCCTTTTAGATGGTTTTGGGGTAGGATATACTAGTGGTGTAGGATTTATTGTATTTGAAATCAATGATAAATCATTACATTCCATAATAAATTATTCTAAGCGGAGTGCAATTTTTTAATTTTTTTTTTGTCTCAAAAGTATCAACTATATTCTATACTAATATACGGGATCTCTTTATATCTACCTACTTAATATAATTAAGGAAGCAACACTATTATGGGTTGGTCATTTTAACCTATGTTCCAATAGGTATATAATATATAATATATGTTTATATTACTATGGCAAATATTTATATTTTGATGCCATTGTTTAACTATTTTTACCTATAAACAATTTTTCTTATTAAGTATAAATCACTTTTATTATTTTAGTTATGGTAGAAAACGCTAACTGTAAGGTTTATTTTTATAGCTTAATGCATATGGCATGTGTATAAATACTTCATTGATTTCAAGATGACGAAATTTAAGAATTGTATATTATTTTAGCAAGGTATAGTAAAAATCTCTATTTTGCATAATTTTTTATTAAAAATTCCTATTCTGCATCTTCTCCAAAAATATGTAAGTATTCATAAAAAGACCCTAAATATGGTGGAAATTCAACAAAAGTCAATATAGTATCATAGTAAGAATAATCTCTTTAAAATGATTACCAAATATAATGCATTTTCTATCAAAATATCTCATTACTCTTAAACCGAAAAATAGAGATTCACTTAGAATATAAAATTGATGCATAATGCATAAGCCAGAAAATATTGAAGTATAAAGTAGCATTTTTATTTATTTTTTATTGTGCAGTACAATTACAAATTATCTTTCCGTGCATAATTTATATTTCATTAAAATTTCTAGAACAATGAAATGTATAAATTATATATTAAACATTTTTAACATAAATAATAATAGGTAGTACATTATAATATGAATGCAATATTATTGTTATAGAAATAATTAAACTAATGTTATTATATAATAAATCAAAGACAATGTTATTAAATATTTTAATATATAAATTTAAATTTAAATTAGACACTATTGTATTTCATTTTAATATAAAATGTACATTGTACATATTGTACATTTATTTAAAAATGTAACTAATTAATTAATAACATATATATATATAACATTTGAAAGTAAAGATAAATTCTTGTATTCAAAAAGTGATTCTGAGCGAAGATCGGTACAATTGGTTTCTAATTTAAAATCATTTTTCCATTATTTTTGCTAGTTTTCCTTTACGCTTAAGAGGATGTGAGCGCAAACAATTTTTAATGAAAAACTCATGTTAGAATTTCTCATTTTTAATAACTTATAAACATCTTAGAAATATGAAACGAAAAACAAATGATAGATAACAACATTATCTAGTGCTTTACGAAACTTTTTTTTACGATGTTCTAATTTTTTTTTAAAAGTTATAGTTATTAAAAAAATTTAAAATGTTGAGTTTTTAATAATTCATAATACATGTTTAAATACACATCAAAAAATGGTTCTGTAGGGCACTAGATAATTTTATTTTTTATCATTTGTTTTTTGTTTCAAATTTCTAAGATATATTTTGTATGTGTTATAAATGAGAAATTCAACAGTAATATTTTTAATAAAATTGTATTAATTTATAAAAAACAATTATAATAAAAAATGATATAGTAATGGGACCAATTATTAGTGATTTTAAAAACGCATAAAAACATTTTTCAATTGTTAGATTTTCATTTTTCTTAAAATTGTCTAAAAATGTCTTATATAGAACCCCTTAAAAATGACTGCGCTAACATCCTATTAAGAAAACTATTGGGAAAAAATATTTTTCATCAGTTGAGATTTACCCAAAAACTTCTACTCAACTCTTTCTACCTCAAAAAGTATATATATTTATATAAAAAAAATATTTCCAAACTGTTATATGCCTATCCTGATTTGTTATCATATTATATAATATAATGTTACATACTTAGTTTAAAGGTTAAAAATATCAATAAAACAACATTGTCTTTTGAAGTAAAATATTAAAAATATTAATTCTAAATATTAATTATTTAAATGAAAGAATACAACAGTGGCGACGAACCCACTCATGGTCAAAATTGTATTGTGTTCAATTTTATGCATTTTTTAAAGTACTTACTAAATAGAGATCCATTTAAAATATAAAAGTGCGAGTTCATATTTATATTATACAAACAAAGTAAGATATTTAATGATAAGAATCAGGTATTGATGCATTAATCTATAATAATAATGAGGTGTACAATATCATGTGAAAATTTTTTTTTTTTTATCAAAGATCTTTTTGTTGATTTATTGTGCAGTGAAATTATACAATTAAATTACCCTGAATGATTAATTTTTCATTAAGATTCTTATTTCAATAAAATCTATAAATTATATTTTAAATAATTGTATATTTAAATAACAATAGTGTAAACTTTATTAGAAATAATTAATTATAGTTTTACAAATTCAAAGGCAATATTATTAACTATCTAAATATAAATTAGATACTATAATTTTTGAATAAAAGTTCATCTATAACAAAATGTACTTATTGTACATTATTGATTGGTGTATTGAAATCCAACTCATAGTTAAAAATACTTAGGAGTAAATTGAATAATAATATTATGTATTTAAATATTATTATTTAATTTGATCTTGTTGTAATTTATTAACATTGAAAACACTGAATAACAAATATGCATTGTCTGTAAATAGAAAAAAGAATATCCAACATTAATAATAATAATGATAATAAATGTATATCACCAATTAGTTCGGACATATTTAACCATACTAAACCATTTTAAAGTACACAAGAAAGTCGAATGGGATAAGCTCCTCTTATCTCTCTCCCTAAGCCCAGAGCATAGCATGATCTAAAAAATAAATAGGTGTCTACTCAAAAAATGACCAGCAAACCATCCACTTGCTCCAAATGGCCTGATCTACCCAGCTCCAGCTGCAAATAAATCCGAACTCTTCGTTGATTCCTTCGAGCGCCAATTTACCTAGTTACCGAACTACCAGTAGTGGCTCGTGTTTAGGAGCACAGGCGCACATGAATCACTTACAATTGCAGTCAATTAGCGTGTTTTTATATATAAAATTATTATTTATTTATCGCTGTTTTAGTAATTCTCGTGCACGAGAATATTATTATTGTACCTATATATTACCCATCTCACCGCTGTATTGTTGGTTGCTAATGGTAGCCGGTCATTCGCGGCTGTATATTACATTTAGATAGATTGCATATAGTGGTCTCGGCCACAGACTGTTTTTACGCTACCGCAGTCCATTGCGCACACTTGAAAAATGTATGTATGATGCACCGTTTAGAGACCCACAGTTTTATTTTATTCCCTCTCCGGCGAAAAGTATACCATGCAAATTACATAGCATCATGCATAAAACTAGTTTGAACCACCAACTATGTATATTTAACTATATTCTGTGGTCGTATCACAGAATAGATTCAATCAGAAGGGACACTTAAATGTAAACAAAAAATAGGGGGCCATCTTCCCATTTACCAATCGTTATCAGTTATGTAATACATTATGATAACGGTTTCAGAATAAGAGAGAGCACATGACGAGAGTCCATTGTGATATGCCGATGGATGGGGGGGGGGATTGAACAATATACAACATTGAGGATGTGGTCACACTTATTGCTAAATGGCAATATGGCCGTCACATTTCTCCGTGATAAGTATACTAACAATTGTAATATATTGAATGTAATATGGTGTACCTGCTTATTTCATATAAAATAAATAAGACAAAGGACTTGATTATGTACAATGCACAAACATGAGTATATCACATTAATGATCAAGTCAACGCCCAACAGCTGTTATATTGACATAAAATAATTGCCACACCCGAAACAATTGCCAAGTTTACAGACATATGTTTAATCAAATTACCCTTTCCAGTACGTTTTCTTTACAACTAAGTGGGGTTCACAGATAAGGTTATAAAAGCCATCGCGACACCAGCTTGGGCGTCTTCTTTTTCGATCAGCTCTCGTGAGTACACTGCTCTGCTTTTTAGCACTCGAGATTGGTTGTGGAGAGGACCAGTTTTTCCTTTTTGGGTAAATTTCACGTACGTTTCGATTTAGCCTTACAAGCTT
>JAIPRL010000563.1:0-41354 GCA_025469235.1 Pemphigus obesinymphae
GATTTATCATTGCTTTCAAATTCAATACATCCACCAAAAGTACCCTGCCCAGTAGCGAAGTGCATCCACCAATACTGACACCCGACGAGCGAAGTGCTTCCACAACCTACTGACCGGCTTTTTTTAAGTTACCTATATAAAATAAAAAAAAGTTGAATTTTAATAACTCATAAAACGTATTTAAGTGCACATATATTACAAAACGGCTATACGTAGGGCGCTAGATAATGTTCTTTATCATTTATTTTTTGTTTCATCTTTCTACCATGGTTAAATATCTAGGTATGTCAGCAATACGAACTGCGCATATATGTCCTACGTCATCTGCCGATGAAATTAATATTATAGATATACGTTTAAAAATCCTCGGCAGTTGACGTCACAATTTCTGTTTTTATCCTATGAATGGCACAAATGGACGACAACGTCAATATTGCTGTCATACCTAGATATTTAGCCATACTTTCCAGGGTGTTTTTAAGTTGTTATACTTACGTAAATGAGAAATGCAAAAGTAGGTAATATTTATATATATATATTATATTTATATCATTCAAAGTCATAAAAAAAACAACTACAATACAAAATATATACCAGGTAATAGGTCCAATTATTATTCATTTTACAATTGTCAGATTTTCATTCTTCTTCAGTTTCTAAAAATTTAGACCCTTTAAAATAGCCGCGCTGACATCCTCTTAAAATCAATAAATTAATATTTTTAATATAGATCATAGATAACAATGTAAATTGTAACTTATCAGGCTGAATAATATTCTGCATTATGATTATACATTTTATGAAAAGTTTACTGTAACAATTTTTCGGTGTAGGGTGGAGGGTAGGTACAGTGAGACAACATAAATAAATAATAGAGAAATTAATTTTAGCTATTCAATATTATTATTATTACCTATTATTATTCATATCTGTTTTCAGATTTTAAATCCCACTTTCCAAAGTTCCGCAATTTTATCGGTCTTTTAAGCGGGAATATCGTGAATTCGTGATTACCTACACAACAATAAAAAAAAAAAAAAAATAGGTATGAGTATGAGGTTATTTTCAGATTAATTTTAAAATGTACTTAAATATTAAAATTTTCTAAATTGTTTGATTTTTATTTTTCCTGCTTAAAATATCTTAAAAATTACTTAAGTATATAGAACCTCTTGAAAATCGTAGGTATTAATCAAAGTAGTACCTATAGTTTATATGCCTATATAGTATCTATCCTCTATAAAACAATATACGAATAATAACTAAATCGACAATAAACTTACACCAAGAATAAGCATTATATAACTTTAAAGAATTCATATACCTAGTAAAATTAGTATTAAATATATTTAATAAACTCGATTTTTTTTTCTTCTTGGACAAAAAAGAAATATTTCTCCGGTAAAAATTGTTTCCTAGGAAATAATGGAAACAGTGAAAGTTATGAAACTTGGAATAGAATTGTTCATATACCTAAATTATAATAGATAATCAGAGTTTAATTTTGATAAATATTTCTCTCTCAAAATAAATTCAACTGAAGTCATGAATATAATAAATAATTTTAAAGATGATGTAACCTGTGGTTTCGATAAAATTAATGTTAAAATTTTGAAAAATGTAGCTTCTTATATAATAAACCCTTTAACATACATATTTAATTTAAGTCTGGAACACGGTGTTTTTCCAGATAAATTAAAAATAGCAATAATCAAATCTCTTCATAAAGGTGGTGATAAAGAAAATATGAGCAATTACCGGCCAATTTCTATGTTGAGTAACTTTTCAAAAGTTTTTGAAAAAATTATTAAAGCTCGTTTGATAAACTACTTAGAAAATAATAATCTTTTATCAAAAAATCAATATGGTTTTAGACCTGGGAGAAGTACTGAAGATGCTTTATATGCAATCACAGAATTTTTATCAACAGCACTCGGTAAAGGAGAAAAAGCTTTAAGTATATTTTGAGATTTTGCTAAAGCTTTCGATACCGTAGAATGTAGATCATTGTGTATTACTTAAGGTTTTCAACAGTTACGGTATAAGAGGAATTTGTTTAAATCGGTTTAAAAGTTACCTTAATAAGAGGAAACAAATTACTAAAGTCAATGGTGTTTTAGGTCAGGAAAATGAAGTTCTATATGGTGTACCTCAAGGAAGTGTATTAGGTCCTATCTTGTTCATTATATATATATAAATAATCTGTGTGATATAAATATTGAGGGGAAAATTGTGGAGTATACGGATGATACATGTTTATTATTCTCTGGTTCAAATTGGGAAAGTCTAAGACAGAAAACAGAATGTAATTTTAATAGAATAATAAAATGGTTAAATATTAAAAAACTATCACTAAACTTTATCAAAACAATGTTTATGATTTTTTCAATAAATAATATTACACCTCCGTTTGAAGAAATTACTATATATAAATGTCCAAACACATCAAATTGTAACTGCCCGAAAATTAACATAGTCAAAAGGATAAAATATTTAGGTATCTTATTTGATTGTAATCTTAAGTAGAATTTTCATATAAATAGTTTAATAGTTAAATTGCGTTCCATATCGTTTAAATTTCATAAATTAAAATATATTATTTCACTTCATATTTTAAGGATGGTTTATCTTTCTTTATATCAATCTATAATGGAATATGGTGTGGTAATTTGGGGTGGTGCCTCTAAAAATGTTCTTGGTCCTTTAAGAGTACCTACACCAAAATAGTATAATTCGTATATGTTTAAAAAAGGACAATCTCATTGGGTCTACCTATTCAAACTATAAAAAATTTAAAGTACTTCCTCGATTTACTCTACAAAAAAAAAAAGCTATTATGTATGTATGTAAGAAGTCTAGTTTTTTCTTTTCTTTTATAAAAAAAAAAATAATAAACCTACAAGGGAATTGATGCTAAAATGATATACTTAAATAGTACCGATACGTTTATGTGGACGGCTGAATACATTTTCCGAACCGGCCTGATCTGAAACGAGTCGAGCCGATCTGATCTAGTGCGCGTCCAGCTTAAAAGTTCACCCGAATGTGTATCAATATAAATTTAATTAAAATTTTAAAAAATACTACAGAAGTTCGATGGTTTTAAATTCATTACTATGAGATAAAAAATATAGTATAAGTACCTACCTACTCTGTGAATCAGTTGGTCAGACATCAATACTTAAATACGGACTCATCACAGGGTATATAACACATAATTTAATTAAATATGACATTGGTAAGTGTAGGGGGATGACAGAGGATACATAAACATGGCAATAGGCTAAAGAAGTATAAAATATAATATCAACGAAAAAAAGAGATAATAAGATAGGGCAGAAACCCAAGGAGATGGTTAGTAGAGAAGTACAGAGAAAAGATAAGAAAGTTGTATATGGTATTTATTAACCTAGAGAAGGTGTATGATATGGTTTCTAGAGAAATTTTGAATTGGATATTAATGAAGAAAAGGTTACTAAAGTTATACGTGAATGTAATTGAGGACATGTATGAAAGGACAAGTAAAAGAGTAAGGAATTTGTGTAGAGGAACTGAAGTCAGGGTAGGAGTGAGGAGGATACGGGAGATAGAGTTCAGTGAAAGTTTAGGACTAGGGTGGTCGACCCCATATAATTGAGAGAGAGGGCGAAGTAGTAGAAGAAATAGCTGTGACTCATCAATTTTAGGTTTAAACTAAACATGGATTGCGCATAAAAATGATTAAAAATGTAATAATATTGTATCAAAATTGCTACTTTAGAAAAGTTTTGTTTTACTACTCATATTATCCTTTATCCAATGAAAAATCACAGATCAAATTCAATGTTTCCATTTAAATTATTTGTGATATAATTTCTTGTGTATTCAAAACTATCTTTATTTTAACAATTATGTCATTAAAAGTGTTTTCATAAGAACTAGTTCACATAAAACATGTATCTATCAAATGTCGAATAAATTTCGGAGGGGGTCCTATAAAATAGGATATATAATATATAAATCCTGATAAAATATAAAATTACAATGTCTATGCTGCGGTTACTCTATGGCATAGAACATGATATTATGTCTTTGGATATCTAAAAAAAGTTTAATATAATTCAGAATTTCTATGGATTTGTTCATTAATATAACTTATTACATAGGTAATAATAACAATTTTTTACTAATTTATAAATTATCCGATCATACTGTTGGTTAAAAATTGTGAGTATCTAGTATCCATATATAATATTAATTATTATAAATAAAAATTAACATAAAATAATGAACTTTTAACTACGTATACATATTATTATTATTATTAATAAATTAATTCATTTTTTCGGGTATAATGGAAACTATTGTATATCTGAGCAAGAAATGACACTTATCCTGTCTCGATGCGATGTGGAAAACCAAAGTAAGTACTTATGTACAAAAAAATCATGTCTATACCTACTATTTTTTAAATTTCAATATAGGTACCTATACTACCTATTAAAATAAGTTGTAACTAGTGGCGTATTTTTATTATTATTTATAAGTAAATGTGAGATAATACAATACAATAATATTAATATAGGCAGCTATAAAATATTTAACGCTCCGAACCGCTTGAATGTATTGAAGTATAAAAGTATATTCAAATTGTTTTAAAATTTCATTTTTATTTATCACTACTTAATCCCTAATACTTCCAGTTTTCAATTAATTAATTCTAAACTACTGTATTTATATACATATAATATCACAAAAAAAAAGTAGTTGCAATAAACATTTAAATGGTTAACTCATCCATAAGCCATGGTAGCTATACAGACTATCTCATGACATGGTTAGACGTACTAATAGGTAATGTATATAGTTAATGTAGTTTTGTTTATTTTAACTATATAATACTGTTAAAATTTTTTTTCCGTAAATTGTTCCAGAAAAATAGATAGTTGTATCAACCTAATTATTAGATTTGATATATAATTGAACACAAACTTGGAAAGTATATTCAACTATATAATACAGTTCTAGTAACAATACTTTTTAGTTTTTTCAACTTAATTAGGTAGGTATTAGATTGAATGTATTAATTTATATATGTACTTCTCGTATAGTATAGGTACCTATATATTGATAGTTAGCTAGTTTTTATGTGCAAGTAAATATTTTATTATCGTATACAAAAATTAATTATGGCCGATTTATTTATTTATGTTTGATATATTGAACGGTTTTC
Source organism: Pemphigus obesinymphae (assembly GCA_025469235.1). NCBI lineage: Eukaryota > Metazoa > Arthropoda > Insecta > Hemiptera > Aphididae > Pemphigus > Pemphigus obesinymphae. Next base: position 5,213 of record JAIPRL010000563.1, read on the forward strand.
GAATATCTGATATTATACCAAAATTCGAATATTCATCATTTTTAAATTATTAAACACGTATAGGTATTATTATTATTAAAACCTATAGGTATATGTATATAATATACTATTATTATATAGTATTGCCAACTAAAAATATAGGTAATTAATTAATGAAATTATATGAAAAACAATACAATTTATACACAGTTAGGTACCTATAATATCTAATTGTATTTATTGTACAAATCAAAAATGTATAATCCAATAAAAACACAATTATATAATTTTAAAACATAGAAGGTATACCATACACCTACCCGTTTAATAATATATGATTAAAAAATGATTTTGAATTTTTGTATAGGTACCTAGGTACCTAATGTTATTCGATACTTGAAGATCGTTCAGCACATAAATATATTATAGTAATAAAACAAATAAATCGGCCTTAAATTAATTTTGTACAATTAACCACGTAAACACTTAAAGCATAATTAATATTTATAATATTATAAAAACGCGCAGTAAATAGGTATAGAGAAGTGAAAATAATCATATATGGATATGACGGAGGTACCTACACATGCCTAAGCACACGATCATTATTGTATTGCGGGCTTTGCGACAGGACGCAGGCGTTGAAATTTCTAACGAAAAAGCGGATATGTATGACTATTTTTAAACTTACGATTGATTGGAATTATTTCTCTCAATTTAATAAGATATTTAAACTACCTATATAGGTTTTGATTAATTTAACCAAACATTATACTAATATTAAATATATTAACACACGTTATATTTTAAGCTTTTTAGACGTATTGCTTTTACTAAATATACACAATTATTTTCTAAACTATGAGGAAATAAGCAATAACCAGTATTTTTTTTTTTTTTTTTTGTGCTTCACGGTTTAGTTATTCCTTATAAATTATAAAAAAAGTCAAAAAACGACTTGACTAATTCAATCTCGACTAAATTTAGGTACTTAATACATACCGAAATATGGATTTAAGTGTTCTAGTCGAAATTTTACAGAAAAATAAAATAAACAGAATTGTACAATTAAAACATCTGTATATTACAATGATGAAGAATGCTGTTTCGTGTGTCTATTGTTTTATTTATTTTTATTTTTATAAGCCGCGTTAACTTGGCTACCTACTGGATGTTGGTATATTATATATTTATACACTACTTTACGCTTTAGTTGCTATCTTGGAAGTTTAACGTTAGTATACAAAACTGTTAATGGTTGAAAGTGAATATATCTTACGTGTATTTAGACCAATAAGGTAATAAGCATATTTCCAGTAGTTATAGTCCAAATTACATTTTGAAAATTAATTTCACTTTATTTATTTTTATTCTATGTTTTGTAGGAATAACAGTTTAAATTAAATCATTTATTTGAAAAAAATAAAATCATCTTATAACGAATTACAATATAATAAATTAACTGGAACTATTTTTATTTTATAAAATTTTTATATTTTATTAAATAAACATTTATGAGTTTAAGTTTATTTTCAAATACAGCTAAACTATTTAAAGTATGCTTATTTACCATGATTTTTCAATTTACATAGCTAAAAATGTTTTTGAGTAGACTGTCGATAACTTGTGCATTTGCACATAAGAATTAATATCTCATAATAATTTAATAAATACTAAACTCCTTAGAAGGTAGACCGCTTTCAACCCTATGAAAAATCATGATGTCTATTAACATATATTTTATATAAAATGAATAGGTAATGAATATTATAATAATTAGTAAAATAAGAACATAAAAAGACATGTTTAAATATACTTTAATTATGTTTAGGTATGTAAATAAATATAAACCGATCAAGACTGGAAAAAAAAGGAGCATAAAAAAACAAATCATCAATCGCTGTTTTTCTTCGGTGCACTTATCTATGTATATTTCATCGATGTTTTTAATGGTAAACGTTTAATTTGATTTTATGTAAATATATTTATTTTATTATTTTACTAGTCTTTATTAATATTTATGAGTAGGTATTTGTTATTACTTTAAATATGTTTATAAGTGTAAACCGATCAACACTGCAAAACTTATACAAATTGTATTAAAATCATTCTACATCATTCATTGTATTATTACAGTTGAATAAAGAAAATTAGTTAAATAATTGATCAATGGATATAGCATAGAGGTATATTTGTTTAACTTTGAATGACGAATGTAACTTACAAATTACTTTAATAAATTAATTTTAATTCTTTATATATTTAAATGAATTATATGTACTTACATAGAAACAACATAAAAACAATAGTCAGACGATCTTACTACCACTTATAGAAATATGATAACCAAATATTCTACATGTACAAACAAAGTACGTACCTACAAATTTTAAATAATTATATGAGAATAATTTATGCATAAACGTTTTTTTAATTACCTATATGAAATGCATCGGGAATATGGAAACGTGGAAAATATGATTGGTCTGGATACATCGTAAAAACATTTAACAAGATGATGGAATGTCAGCCCATTTATCATAATATGGGATATGTACCATGTAAGTACCTGTGTATAAATACAAAATAATATTATACTTGTTTTAGTTTCAAAATTTACATCTAAGAAAAATTTCTAATTCTAATTACTTTTTATGATTTTTCATGAAATTGTATCTGCTTGTCCATAATTTATTGGTAAAACTACACATGCACGAATATGCAAGGCTGGGATATCTTGTTTTATATTCATAGATAGTATAGTTGTAGGTAGTACAATCATAGGTAGTAGTCATAAGTAGTATGGTCATAGGTAGTATAGTCATATACCTAAGTAGTATAGTCATAGGTAGTATAATCATAGGTAGTATAGTCATAGGTAGTATAGACAAAGTATAGGTGCTTATACCAAAAAAACAATGAATACATTTTTTTTTGCATCTACCCAAATTGAAAAACCTGCGGGGTCCACACCCGTCCTGTCCAATTATTTTTCAATTATATTTCAAACTTACAATTTCTAAATTCAAATTTTAATTCAAAATATGAGTATATAATACACATACCTATGTATTTGGTACCTATTTTCATTTCATTCTCTGGTAAATTTAATTGAAATTTCTTTCTCTATGGCCATATAAATTCATTCTTACACTGAACTTAAATGACCCCAGAAGGGAAACATTTACTCATTTTTCTGGTATAAGTACTTATACCTAAATAATTTCGAATACATTTTAATGTCTCTACCTAAATAAAAAAAACCTAGGGGGCCACAACCATCCTGCCCAATTTTCTCACATTTAAATTTATAACCTAAATTTACAAAATTAAATTTTAATTCAAAATATAAGTATATAAAATACACATGTGTATTTGGTACCTATTTTCATTTCTATCTTTGGTAAATTTAATTGAAATTTCTTTCTATATGGCCATATAAATTAATTTAAATGACCCCAGTAGAAAACATTTAATCATATTTTTAGTATTTGTACTTATGCCTAAATAATTTCGAATAAAATTTAATGTCTCTTCCCAAATTAAAAAACCTAGGGGGGGGAGGGGGGCCATATCCGTCCTGCCCATTTTTTTTTTCAATTAAATTTACAAAATTAAATTAAATTTTAATCCAAAATGTAGGTACCTATATTATACAATTTTGTAATAGGTACCTACCTTATTTTTATATCTTTCTCTGTTACTTTTAATTGAAATTTCTTTCTCTATGACTATATATAAAGTCATTCTCACACTAATCCCAAATAACCTCAGTAGGAAAAATTCATTGATTGAAATAATATAGGTGCCTACATATAAATAATTTTGAATACATTTTATTGTCTCTATCCAAATTGAAAAACCTGCCGGTTCCACAATCGTCCTGTTGAATTTTTTTTTTTTTTTTTTAATTAAATTTTCAAAAGTAAATTTCAATCTAAAATGTAAGGTATATAATACATATTATTATGTACCTATTTTTATTTCTTTTTTCAGTGAATTTAATTTAAATTTCATTACCTATGTCCATATAAAATCATTCTCACACCGATTCCAAATGACCTCAGTAGGGAAAAATGTATTCATTCATTTGATATACCTAGGTACTTACACTTAAATAATTTTGAACACCTACATTTTTTGTCTCTACCTATATTGAAAACCCTGCGGAGTCCACATCCATCCTGTCCAATTATTTTTCATTTGAATTTATAAAAATAAATTTCAATCCAAAATGTAGGTATATAATACAAATTTGTATTAGGTACCTATTTTCATTTCTTTCTCTGTGGCTATATAAATTCATTCTTACACCAATAACAAATTAATATAATAACCTTAGTAGGTAAAAATTTATATTATATATTATACATATATATATATATTATTATATTATTATATTTACATACATTATAATATATATTTTTAACAGTATTCTATTAAACACCGAAATAGCAGATTTTTTTTATTCTTTCATTTCTAATGTTGTGTCTACTGGTTAGGTACTTATTTATTTTCAAGTCCTCCTCACCATTGAAAAATCCTGCATACGCCACTGGTGGCCTTGTAAAGAACATTATTTGTACATCATTGAACTATTATTTAGAACTGTAATAATTAAGATGTAAATGAACCAACACAGAAGTACACAATAAAGAAAGCCGATTGCAAAACTGAAAGTATTACCGTACAGTTAATACAATAATATATTATTGTATACATTAATAAATACATTAATTCTATAATATTTTGAAAGTTATTATACCTAGTTAATTTGTTTATTTACTGATATTATTATGACAAAAAATAATGTATTATAATATAGGTGGATATTCGTATTATTTCACTTTTTTTTCCCCACTGCATTTAATTATTTACTATATTGTATCTTGAGTTTTTAGTTGTATAGTGTATACCTAGAAATAATATAGGTACCTACTTCAAAAACAAATTTGCTTAATTTTTACTACTTTTAATATTAGTTGAATAGGTATTCGTATAAATATAATATTATATTTATAAAATAATATTTTTATTTTAAATAGAAAAATACTTATAGGTATGTGTTTAATAGTTATTTATATACCTATATCAAATTAAAAGTCAATAGTCAATATTGGAAAAAAAATCAATGTTTAAAAACAACACTGTGAAGGCAAGTAAAATCTTGACTGAGCCTAAAAATATATACCTATAAGCATTTTTGTATTTTTAAAGTTAAATATGTATTGTTTAATGACAACCTATAGGATGTTAAAAATAATCACCTATATATTTATATGCTTTTAGATTAATTATAACTGTCCAATTAAAAAAAAAAAAAAAAATACGTATTTTAGGTTTGGTATATCTGTGTACTTGTACTTGTAAAACAAGACCGTTTTGATACGACCGCGACGTCGCATCGAGCAATAAAAATAATAATATTGTCAAATGTCAACATATTACAAAAACTATTTCTAACATTAAATTCAATTGTTTTCGTATTGGACTAAGACAGGCGGTTGTGTCGTGAGCGGAGGTTTGTCGGGCGACGAAAACTCGTTTATTATTGTTTCGTAGTCAAAATATCAAAGATCCACCGTGGAAATATATAATATAACATATAATTATACTCAATTCATATTGTTATCGCACTCTATCGGGTAAATAGCCGGCGCGTACAATTTTCTATGCCGGTGGCCAATCTATAGTAATTTATAATCAATGATAATAGGTATGCCATAAGTATGGTGTAAAATAGAATATGTTAATATTTATTATATTTGCATATTATGTGTATCTACATACTTATTAATAAACCTAAAAATTATATATTATAATAATTAATAAACAATACACAAAATTATTGTATTATTGAACTATTATGCCACTAGATACATACTTGTGTAAACTCAGCATAATAGTCAAACATGCACTGTGACAGAATATCTAATGTATATATTATTATAATAAAAATAAACTGTACAAGTTATATTTAATACAAGTGATATTTATTTCAAAACAAGTTAGTTATACAATATTATATACTAATGAAAAAAACATCTATAGTTAGGTAATACTATAAATTTAAAATATTTAACACAATAAAATATATGTAGTTTCATATGATAATAATAAAGTATATTGATAATGTATAGATTAATATTATATTTATAAAAATATAAAATAAAATATAGGCAACGCATAAAAACCCGGAAGGTAAAGATCTAGATTCTGGATTGTAAATTTTATCTGGATCATTAAAATCTATTAAAAAAATTCAAAGTGGGTTTGTGCTTATACAAATAATACACAAGTAGTTACAATAAATTAATGAAATTGTAAATTTAATTTAATAATATTAATTAGGTATAATTAAACATTTCAATAAAAATAAAAGTGAACTTAGTCCATGTATTTTGTATTATAAATGCATATTTATAGTGATAAAAACTCATAACCAGGACTCGTAAGTTCATGTACTAAAAAAACATAAATAAGTGTACAATAGTGTACTATAATCTGGCAAAATATGCACTAAAACATTCAGAAATATACATTTATATGGACTAATAATTTAAGATTATGCACTAATAACATATGCGATAAAAAAAAAAAAATCATAATTTATATATTTTTTTTTAAATACAATAAAAATCCTGTTTTTTTTTTACCAAAAATATACCTAAATAAGCACTATTTTTTTTTTTAAATATCTAACTTATAACGCCTATACCAGTTAACATAATTTTATTATTGACTGTTATCAAGTGGAGAAAATAGGAAAATATAATGTGATATAACAAATAAAATTACCATAACATAATTTATTTATTTTAATTTTTATAAAATAACGTTATATTATAAATATAATATATTTTTATTTTATATGTTTATTTTTCTTATAAAGTATGCAATTTGTACTATAAAATCTAAAAAGCTTAAATATATAAATATAATATTATAGCAAAATAACTTAAAATATGCATTTATATGCAAAATAAAATTTCATATTCAGATTCATACACTTTTAAATTGGATTTCTATCTCACTTAGCATGGTGTATTTAACACATTTGATATACAAATGCATCAACTTACGAGTCTTGCTCATAACCTACTAATACTACACAATCCAGATTTCTAGAAATTCTAAATTTGTATATTCTAGGTTTTTACGAGGATCTATAATACCTATATAGTTATAATAAAACAATCAAATATAATAGAGTAATTTTATCAACACACAATTTATCATTCAGTGGTAAAATCTGAGGATTAGAATCTAAATTGGTAAAGTAGTAGGATAATTAACTAATTAATAGTTAGGATATTTACTAGTCGTAACTAAACATTGGTGGTAGTATCAACAATATATTATTTTGGTTATGGTAGATCTAAATATAAACCTTATTTAATTGCATTTTAATATATTTCAGAACCACTGTATACATGTCTAAATGTCCATACAAAATGTTCTTTATTATTTAAAATGAGGATAATACAAAAAGGCCCATTTAATCTGATCTGGCCAATAAAGTTTTAGTTTTCTTTTTCTTCAATTTGTTTCATATTAATGTAAAAAATTATTATTATAAATTGCAAGATTGTTTGTTACATAATTATTTATAAATAAATTGTTATCAAAAATGTTTATTTTGAAAAAAAATTATATAGAAATATAATATATTTTTTCTATTTCATAATTATAATAATACATGTAACCATTGATTATATAGGAATATACTATAAATAATTAACTAATCAATGGTATAACACACCTTCACATTGTGACTCTTTGGTTGAATTTACATAAATAAATAATTAAGTAATATTTATAAGTAAAACATATTCTATATTTTTTTATAATCGATATAATTAATACTTCTAAACCAAGCCCATTAATTTTAAACATTTACACAAGTAAATGTTTAAAATTCTCAATTACAAAAGCAAAATATATTTCAAATACTAATTTTTTACTCAACAAATTAATGTTCCACTTTATACAATTTTAAACTCAACTAAGGAGTCACAAAAGTAACAGCATAGAACTAGAAATACACTGTTATTCAGAGAAAACACATTTTCAAACACCTAAATTATTTTTAAATGCCAATACAACTTAAATAGAAGTTTTACTCTAACCAACAAGTATTTTGAATTATTTAAAAGTATGGCTAACCTAATTTTATCTCTATCCTAATATACTAGACTAGTGGTTTACAACTAAAATCACAATTAATCTTAGGACACATAAAGCCATTTTAAAATTTTATATCAATGTATTTGTATGCTAAACAATTAAACTGTAAAAACTCAGCAAATATTAATTAACAATATTTAATTGTTCAATATTATTTTATTTATATACAAACTGCAAACAATTATAGTTATTATAAAAGATTGAAGACCATTGCTCTAGCCTCTAATTAACCAACATGAACTATACATTCAATAATCAATAGAGTATAATAATATATTGTGAAATAAATAATAAAATAAATTATAACCATTCAAAAAGTATTACTAAATCATTAATCAACATATAAGACAATAAACCATTTTATTTTATAATTCAATTCTATACTGCCGTGCTAAGCCAAAAAGGGGTATCTCCAATTTTGGTCAATATGATGTTATTGGTTATATGGGTTTATATATAGTGGTTTTCTATCAATTTCAGAAGCTAAAATATCGCATTTCCACTTTATTTTAGTCTGTAACGTATATTTCAAATAGTTGCTTTAAGAATAAGTCCATAAATTTTCAGAAAACCGAAAAATATTCACAGTAAGTCCAAATAAATAGCAAAAAAACGGTATGTGACATGAAAATTAACGGAGTTACGTGAAATAAACTTATTTTCTTATTACCTTAAAAAACAGTAACTCCATATTGTTTAGTATAAATAATTATAATGTATCTACCAGCTACCTACCTATACATTTAAGAAATAGTTATAACTACGTATATGTTGGTAACTCTTATATTAGTTTTGATATATTTTATGCATGAAAGTATATTCCGTGATTCTATGGTAAATATTCTGTGATAATAGTTACGGTATCTAATGATAATATATTATCTTGTTTTTTCCCCTGTATTTTAATAAATTATAGTAATTACTGCATTAAAAATTTGCTACTCATTTCATTAAATTATTTATATTTATAATTTAAGTGTAATAATGAACAGTCGTGCAAAAAAATTGTTTGATATGGCCACAAAAACAAATACAGATAAAACTGAAAATGTAAGTACTCAATTTACATATTGTACGAATTAATGAAAGTAGGTAGCATAACAACATAATTACATTTTGTTTTAAAATTGTGTTGTAGAGTGGACATTACTTATATGAAAATCATGATGTCATGGTTTTAGATCCAAATTATATACGAAGCCAAACACAAAATAATTTAAAACTTCATGATAAAAATAATGAATTAGTATGTATTTCAAGCTCATGTTCCAAAATACATGAGGTAATTTTATTGTAGTTTTAAAAGATCATTTTATTAACATCATATATACATTTAACATTTAAATACCTACCTATATTGTATATATTACAATCAATTAGGTAAGTACCTATATATAATATTATTTAATAATATATATTTAGATTTATATACATATAAGATTACCTATATTGTAATATATATACCGAAATATATTTTTTTTTTTTACACAGAATAGTGTCATTGATATCATTGATGTTTTACACTTGTATATCTGAAAGTAATGAGCAAGTGTATGAATTAGACAATAACATTGAGATAGAGTACAATTAATTAACACATAATAGTGATCATGATGTGTCACATATATCTGAAAGTAATGAGCAAGAGTATGAATTAGGCAATAACATTGGGATTTTGAACAATGTATAAGATCGGCTAACAAAGGTTTTGTTGATACCAAGGTAATGAGACCCGAGGACTTTTTTAAATACAAATCAGAGTGTTCAACTTATAAATTAAACAAACAAGCTGTAAGACCTATGTTAAATGACATAGTTCATATTAAAGCCGAAAGAGGTTTGCAATATTTATTGTATTCTAGTTCCTATGATGAATATTCACCACTTCAACAACTAGACTTTCTTAAGAAATCCACATTGAAAAAAGACATTGAGAAACCATCACAAAAAATAAGCCCAAGGGGAATTCATCCCTCAAAAAAACAAAGTATTATACAAGTGTTGTTGCCTCTTATGCCAGATAATCGAAGAAAATTTTGGTTAGATTTTCCTACTTCTGAAAATGCCAATGACTTATATGAAGAAACAGAATTCATGTGATAGGAATATTAAGACTAAATTTGTATTATTAAGTTTTTAACTATTTAATTGATAAAGGAATATTTGTGATTTGTTTTTTATTTATATTTTATTACTATTAGTTTATAATTAGGAGTTTTGATTTAAAATATTATAATTTTGTTTTGTTTATATATTTTACTACTATTGATAATTATCAAGGAACTCATTAACTTGTATTTTTAAGTTTTAACTATTAACTATTAAGTAATAATACTGTGATTTGTTCTTTATTTTAAATATTATATTTAAGACCAATTATTAATTTATAATTATAAAAAAAATTAAAAAGTAGTTTCAGTTTAATTTTGTAGTTTTTTTTATTAAATTGTATCTATTAATATTTTTGAATATGAAATATTTTGAAATTTTAATAATATAATTAAAATTATTCAATACATACAATAAAATATTGAATGGAGTTACTGTATTTAATATCTTAAAGAAAGAATGGATCTTTAAAGTAAAACACAGTATCTCCAGTGTAATAGAAATATTGTTTTAGCTTATTATCATAAATACAAGTTTGAGGGTAAGTCCATTATTTAATACTTAGAATGTTATTAGAGAATTAAAAATATCACCAATCAATTCTACGTATAGTAATTAGTAAAATTCAAAAAAAATTTTGGAAAAGTAAAAGCGTACGAATTCATTATATTCAAAAACTTATTATGTTGTTTTACCAACATTTCAATAATTGGAGATACCCTTTTGTGGCTTAGGACGGAAGTATAGTGGTTGTTCAATTTGAATTTTTGTTGTAATTTTAAATTTAGAAATTATACTAAAAGTATTAAGGGGCCTCCACGCCACCATTTTTTTGATCAAAAACTACTCATTCTAATTCTAACAGTCCGGCACAATGCATACTCCGATAAGAATTTTAAAAACATATATTTTTCATTACTTACTCAAGGAAATGATCGAGCCCCATTTTTCATTTTCATATTTTATACTATGAATAAAACCATTTAAAATATCGAAAATGTTCAATATTTTGAAAATAAATATCTAAATAAAATCAATTTTTAAAAAGTTCTTCAATTCCTTCATAAATGTTTGAAAAACTCAAATATTTTTTTCAAAATTAAAATTTATGTAGTACTCATTGTGACATTCTGATGGAATTAGAATTCTCTATTTGAGTGAAAAATATACTTTTTTTCATGGTTATTAAATAGATGGCTGACATGTGCGGATACGTGTAAAGACTCACTGTATATTTTGAATACAGATTACTAACACTAATAATCACATGTGTCTCACACAAACACAAAATCGTACTAAAAAAGTATCATAAATTTCCTAAATAATACTCCTTAGAATCATGTGGTGTAAAGGCTCCTTAATGATATTAAAAAATTCTAATTTCAAAAATAATTTTTAAATTCTCATTAACTCAGAAATTAACTCAAGTTATAAAATTTGAAAAAAATTATATAAAGACAATTAAATAAAAAAATTCAAATAAATAATAAAAGAATGTACATTTTTTATATCGGTGTTTTACTACTTTTAAGAACTACAAATTACTAAAAAAAAAATTGTTTGTTCAATTGCAGACCATCTGTTCCATCTACTAGATATAATATGCTACAATCTTAATGGCATATCTTCTGAGAAGCAATAATAATTTTGATATATGAGTATATGTTTATCTATTTATTAATTTATTGATTCCTACACAAAAATAAAATAATAGGAATATAATTTAAAATTTAGACATAAAATATTTGAAAAAAGAAACTCTAGAGCACCATGGACTACTGGAGAACCTCTAGTCTAAATGTTGTTTATTAGAATATAACAGAAATTAAAATACAATAGCCAAACTTAGAGCAACCATTAAATATAAAATAAATAATACATTTATATTACATAAATTGTCACCTAAATAATAATTTTAAAAGGAATTAATTCACAATTTAATAATTATGTTCAAAATTTAAATTACAAAATATATTTTATTCAATTTACAAAAATTCATTTTAAAAAGAAATTAATTTATACATAACAAAAAATTCATACAATGCCTTTAAATCAATATGATATATATTAATAAAAGATCTTCAGATGGATTTTGCTTAGAATTGAATTTATTACCAAAAACTAAAATATTAAAAATAATATAAAATAACAACTACATAGAAAGGTACTATTTTATAATTAAAATTAAAATACAATTTATAGTTTAAAAAGTTAATTATTAGCATCATTAATTCTTTAATATTTTAAGCATTTATTTATTATATTTGTTTTTAAAATATAATAATATTATAACAATTATTGTTGTTATTATTAATTAATAATTATATATAAATAAGTCATTATGTAACAATAGTAATAGTCCAAGCACTAGTGCAAAAACTAATAAAAAGTGAACTTACAAATGTATCTCGTCTTTGAATAGAATTATAAAGAACTCCATCAGAAATATGTTTATTATTCATCATCTTTTTTATTCCTAGAAATGAAAATTTAACAATTAAAAATGTTAAAAGTAATCAAAAAATAGTTCCATACCCACACGACTCTATATTATTATATAATGAAGAAATATATATTCAAAAACATAATGCTTACGTAACACATACAAATAGGGACATTAAAATGATTTTAAATGTAATAAATCTATAATAAAATATATAAAGGACAATATTTTGGAGACAATCTCGTTTGTGTTTCATGATGGGTACTTTAATTATATTGTTTAAAATTGTGTGTACAAAAAATCTTATTTATTACTTTTCAAAACATTGATGAGATTGTCTCCAAAATATTTTTCTTTATATATTTGATAATAGGTGTTTTAACTCTAAAATCACTTTAAGAGATAATTTAATTTATTTTTTGTGGACATGTTTTTACTACTGAAAATCATTGATGTGGTATCCTCTAAAACAGGTAATTATGAATTTTTATTATTGATAATTAAAAGTGCCTAAAAACAATTATATATCTAATGCACATATACATACAATTTTACTGTTAGCACCAGTAATTATTGATAATCTGTGCAATTTTATTTCTTTTTACTTTCAACCACGACTATTTTAATAGTACAAAATTTTAGATAAATAAGTAACTATTTCATAAATGTAATTTTCTAGTTTTTTCCATCTACTTGCACTATTGCACTCAGTGTGCATCATGTACAGTTATCATGTTCCATCTTGACAACTGCATGAGTGTTTTGCAATTGATGCAGAACTGGCGCACAAATTATTTAAGAACAGTTTTAGTTATCATTATTGATAATGACAAATTTAATATCACCAACATTTTTCTTTTTTAAATACTAAATATCATATTATTATAAAAAAAATTTGTATTTTCAAATTACTTATTATATAAAAGACCCTTAAACTATTTCCTTATTTCTAACATAATTATATTAGGTATTACATTTTTAAATTTTTTAATTATACTGTACATAAATAAACACGTACTTGAACGTGTTTCTTGTGTCAAAGACCTTGGGTTCTTCCTTACTCCTTACTTTCTTTTGAACACCACATTAATGTTACTGTTGACAGAGCCTTAAAAGTTCTGGATTTCATAAAGCGTAACACTAGCCTTTTTGCGTCTGTCACTTGTCTTCATTTTCTTTATTTCTCTCTTGTCCGCTCTATTTTAGAGTATGAAATTGTTGTATGGCACCCGTATTTGGCTAAGGACCAACTATGTATAGAGAGTGCGAAACCACTTCCTGTCATATGCTGCTTTTCTACTTAAGATTGATCACTCCCCCTCTACGATTATTCTTCTGTTAGGTCTTCCTTAAACATCCCTACTCTTGTCTCTTGCCGTGTAGATACTAACTTTTATTTTAACTCTTCTCTTCTTAATGGTCCTATTGATGCACCCAACCTTCTAACATCTATCTATTTTAGTGTTCCTGTCCATTCTACTCAAAATCACTCTCTTTTCCTAGTCACCTCTCACGTTCCAATTACTTCTACAATCACACTCTACATAGAATGCTTCATCTCCTTAACAAATCCTAGATCCTGTAATTTGGTTTTTGGTAATATTTTAATTACGTCAACTGATAAAAAAAAATGTTTTCAATTTTATTATACATTTCATGTTACTGATTATTTGTTAATTACTTATTACTTAATTTAGGTTATTTCATATACTTTGGGTATTATTTCATTATTACTATTATTACTGTATTATCTCTTAATATCACTGTTTAACTATTGTTAAATGTTAATCTATTTTATGTACTCCACTTTTATAATATTCTTTTGAATTGCCGTTTGGAGATAAATAAATATATAATAATTATTATTAATTATACTATACTTAAAGTTGGAATAAATCGTATTTGTATTTTGACTAGTAATACAAAAATTAACTATAAACTGCAAATTTAACAGATAAAAAAAAGGTTTTAAAATTTTTTAAATTTCCAGCATAATTGCCATATCGAACAGTCGTGTCTCAACTCAGTTAAGCTATATTGTTAAAAAAACTAATAAATAAATGTACTTGATATTTCACAGATTAAAGAATTGGCAGACCAAATTACATACATGCAACTATTGGTTAGATTAGACTACTGTTCAACTCTTCATTTATTATCATTATTTTAAATCATTTTTCTTACAATAAATGTTCGATATCTTGTGGAGACAATCGTTCAAGCGAAACGTAAGAACGAAACAATCTTCCATTGTCACCAAGTAACTGACTTACAAAGTTCAATGATAGCATGTTATTCCTATTTATATAATTTAGTTCCTCTGTACTTGGGTCGATCAAAAAGTGTCCATTTGTTGATTGCGGTCTATAATAAATATTAAAATAATTTTAATTAATGTTTAAAATAACTTAGGTATACCATGCATCCCATTTTTAAAAATTGTGTCTAGTGTCTAGACAAACTTTAAATGTGACGCGTTTTGTCTCATTTTTGGAGTCCCCCCGTTTTTTATGATCTGAGGAAAGATTATGGGTGCGTTCGCTTTGGACGCTTACAAACCGTTTGCTTTGGGTTTAAACGCTTATAATCGCTTTGCTTACGTTTCCAAACTGAATGCGGTGTGAGCGCTTAGAATATATTATCAAAGATAATATTGATAACAAGACAAGAAACTATTGTTTACATTTGTGTTCATATTCGTATTCCCATTAAATAACATATTTTTATAATAATATTTCCTTTGCTTAATAATAATAATAATAAAATAAAATATATATAGTTAGTACATATTATTAAAAAAAAAATAATATATAAAAAGAAAATATGCCTAGAGTATTAAAGAAATGTTTATGAAGAGGTACCTAACAATTAGTTTTAAAATTATTTTAAATTTAAAACTGAAAATAGCCTTCAATGCATAGTAACTCTTTAAAGTAAAGTACCAAGTATATCTTAATATACCTTATAATGTTAATAATTAAATAAATAAAAATTTTACAAATATGTGAAACAACACAAATTTACAAATCCAGTAAAAAAATGGTATTGTATGGAAAAAATGCTACAAAATAGGGATACTGTACTTATACAATATGGGAAAATGAATAAAATAAATTGTTATTTTTTTTCGATTACTGTAAATACTAAACTGATAAATTTAAATACTAATTTATTAAATTATCAAATAATCTTTTCATAAATTAGTTTATCTAAAGCAGCAAAAAGTGTAGCGAGTAAAGCCAAATTAGGGAAATATGATGTTAATCATTATGAGAGAAACGAGAGAAGGGTTAAAAGAAATGTACAGGCTGGCTAAGGAAAAAGAAAAACAATTCAGGGACTTTAGAAATGTTTTTGGTATATAAAAGATTAGGATAGAAGGGTGTTAACAAAGGACAAGGAAGTGATAAAGAGATGGAAACAATATTTTGAGAGAGATATATTTCTAGGAGATGCAGGTCCTTTGGAGATAAAAAAAAACCCTAGTTATGCTCATGCATATTCAAATAAATGAACTATTACAGACATGTCTAAATTTGCATTGAAAGTAGAAAAGTATAGGGGCTGGAATATACCAGATACAATGGTAGATTGGGGATCAACATTTAAGGTACGGTTTACATGGGGCGAATGTCACAGCAACTGATGACACAAGTGGTCGTTGCGACAATGTTTTGGATAGTACGGTCTCCCTGTGTAAAATGTTTATTATGAATTTCGAAATTGTAAATGGGTCTATATTTATAATAGCTTTGTCCATATTATTGTTAAATTTACAATTCGGATAAATTTCATAATGTGGACTGCAGTTCTGAAAACATTGATTTCACTATGTAGAAATTACCGACATAATACATTATAATTAGGTAGCAGTGCAATGAACTATATCACTTTTCAGGGACAATTATTTGATAATTTATTATTCAACAAGAAAACCACTACTTAAAATATGTGAAAAATAAATACCTTCCTACCTATATCAAATGTCAATCACTAGACAAAATTAAATTGTTTAAAAAAATACATTAAAAAATCAACTGTGTGTCAAATAGTGTCATAAGGTAATTTATTTAGATCTTAGTCAAATTAAAAAAAAAACAATATTTTACTTACTTATAATAATTAATGTCCGCTAAATTACAACGTTCTAGAAGAACATATGGGTTTTTCATATTTTTGGTCATTTTGTCAGTTCTCATTCTGTAAATGGATAATAAAATATTTTTAAAGTGGATTCAAGTAAACTTTGGTGTAGGTACCTACCTAATATAATTATTGCAATAAAACTAATGAATGTTCAGGTGTGAACGATTTACCCACAATAAATTCAGTAAATAAATTGTAACTTATCCAACACCCTTTTGTATGTGCATGATTTAGTATATCACAAACATTTTGCCAGGTTAAACTATTCATTTAATTTCTTTTGTATACCAATTTGTGTTTATTGTTTTATAATTTTACTATTTAATAAAATGAAATAGGTAATGAATCAACAACGGACCTTCTTGAAACTTATAAATATATGAACTTATGTGAAACCTAAGAAATTCGAAATATTAAAAGAAATTTGATCAAAATGCCGTAAATAGGATAAAATAGGGAAATAATGAAAATTTATGCTAAAAATAGGTAACCATTATACATAAATGTAACCACAAAGAAAAAAATGGTTGATTTTTTTGATCCATATTCTCACAAACCACTCGAGAATCATATTTTGCCATATTACCCATAAACAGTATAATATAATATAATATAACCTATTATAATATAATTAATAATTATTTACTATATTACAATGATTTTCTTACTTGAACAGTTAGTACAATGCTAGTGAAGAAACTTTGGCTGCCTTAATGTTGTAAGCGGTTGAAATCGTATGAATATCGGGGTGGGTATCGAATTATCGACCATCAATAGCTGAAGGCTGAACAAAGAAATATAATGGTGAGTAAAAATACGCGGACCGGAAATACCGAAAATTGTACTTTTATACTTCAGACTCCATACAAAAACTCAATACATTTCTCGATGACAAACGTGACAGAACTCGCAGATTGTAGTTGATTTTAAAAGGTCTTGGGTATATTTGCTGAAATTGGACATCTGATGCATGGAGCAAACGGTGCGTGTTCATTCAATCAGGTTAATAATTGTCAGTGTTGTGCTATTATCATTTACCAGTCATTGTTGCCCCCAGTATGGAGGCCAACATAAATTTCCGTTATTCATTTAAATTTTATAATGAATAATGAATAACTTAAATGTTACAGTAAAATGTGATTTTTATAACGTTAACAATAGATAAAAGTTGAGAGTGAATTAAAAAACAAATCTACATTGGTTGAATGTTTCTTTTAACTTGAAGGAAATGCGAAATTATCATATTTTGTCTGGAATCATTTAAAATTATTTCGTCATGGTGAATAAAAGTGTGTTTTCACATCGTTTTCTAATACCGTGGTAGAGAAACACTGTTCGGATAACACTTTTCCCGGTGTGATAAGACACATAACCTAAAATTCCGATATTCCGGAATCACAATAAATTAATTTGATAACAGATCGAAACCGAAAAATTATTTTTTCAAATGGTGGCAACTGGCAAGTGGCAACCTAAAATTTTCTAAATATTTTAAAAAAAGTTTTTTGTTTTGTATGAGTTTCGCTATATGATAAAAATTTTATTTATTTTTGTTATGGAACCACAGAAGACTGTGAATTGTGATAGAACACTGATTTTTGTTAATAAATAATAGGTATGATTTTCTAAGCAGTTAATAACTTTTTAATACCAGTTATTCGTATTATTCATTTTAAGTATATTTTTCAATATCTATATAATTTAAAACAAAACACCAAGGCAGTATATAGTTAACTTAAAGTGATTATTGGTATTAAAGAAATTTATAGAATAGGTAATATAATATGTATAATACCTATATTTATTTTTGTTTTTATTATATTAGAACCAGAGCTTGGAAGAAATGGAGTACATCAAAGAAAGGCATGTGGACATAAGTACATGACAAATCATATCAGAACTATCATTATGAGTGTCTTGAATAATGTCCACATAACGTAATACCACAATGGTGAGTAAAGGACTGGTTTCGTTTGTGCAGTCGACTGCATAAAGCTGCTGCAACGCAGTGCTATCCATTATATTCAATGTGACCGGTTTTGTTCATACAGCCACTGAACTTGATACATTCAGTCGACTGCAACCACTGATCTAATTACCAGACCACCAACCAAGCGAGGTTTTTGCTGTGTATATGTATTTACCTTAATGTCACATCAAGTTTTTCCTTCACTGTTATAGGAAATTGAACTGTAGTTGTATGTATTTATTATAAATCAGTTGTGGTGATAGCTGACAAAACAAAATCAAATTGGAATTTTGTTAATCTAAAAGTTTAACTTCGTCATCAATTAGATGCTTGGTAATTAAATTTTCAAATACTCCTTCATTACGGCTGGCTGTTAACATATTGTGGGCTTTTTTTTCTATCATTAAACATATAATTTCTTCATAGCGTTCTTTTTCGATTATATATCGTAATACTAATCGTTGCACGTCCACATTCACATTCGATGCTATGTGAAATACTAAAATGCCGCTTCAGCGGCTGCGTGCAATTAACTGCTTAAACGAAACCAGGCCTTATCCAAGAACGGTGAAATGCAATAAATTAATTCATAAATTTTGTTTTATGAAAAAAGGAAAAGAATAAAAAAAAGTCTTCAGTGTGCTGTGAAATACAATATAACAAATAATAGCAGTAGGTGCTCAAAATGGAGTTAAAGACTAGCTAAAACTGAGCTTCTAAACCACGAATAGGAGATTCCATTATAAATATTTGAGGCTAAGTTACCATGTCAAGACTGTACCAAGGAATGCATAGTTATAATTGGTAATTTTATAGAATAAATATATTTGTTATAAATTAAGTAGAATTATATTATTACAATTGAACACTGAGAAAAAAAGTTCATAATAACAAATGTATTGATCATATTTTAGTTCATTTTTTTGGTTTATCTATACAGATTTTTCAAAAGCCTTTGACTTGGCTAACCATAATGATTAATGTCATCCTTGCTGTTAAGCACAGCTCTGGAATTGACAACCTTCTCTTAACATATTTTGAATCTTTGCTGGGGAACAGATCCCAGTGGGTTAAAGTCTGGGATTAAATCTAATATAATGTTCTCTAATTCTGGAGTGCCGCAAGGAGACCATCTACCACTTCTACTTTTTTTTTATTTGTAAACAGTGCCACTACCGTTCTTCGTCATTCATACCTTCTCCACTTCGCTAATCTAATGATATTAATAGATTTTTGAGTAGGGAAACACTCTTGGGTTGACTTTGAATATACCCAAATGTTAGTCAATGACTTTCAGTTGGTACCTATTAAGTTCTATTAGTGGCAACATCCTTCTCGTTACTGATAAATGATAATAGTATTAAGGATCTTGGGTTTAATTTTGTTCTTTCCTATATCTTTGTACTCATATTGATCTTAAATACCCATAAGGTTCTTAAATTAAAGTTTCATTAAAACAATATCTTGGAAGCTCAAATTCCTTGAAGTCCCTTTATTTTGCTCTTGTCAGGCCTATACTTGAATATGGTTCATTTATCTGGATTCCATATACAAGTATTGATAGTATTTAACTAGAACGTGTACAGTAAAATGTTTAAAGTTTATAAGCTTTAAGTTATAAGATTATAAACCTGTTATAAATATATTCAGTCTAAGCCCCTAGCTAACCACCAACTTAAAAATAATATCTCGTTCTTTTTTAAACTTATTTCTAGTAGTTTTTACTCTTCCTCTCTCCTGGCTTTAATTAGAAATTAATAACTTTAATTACCTGCTCGCTTTACTAGAAATACATCTCCTTTCCACATCCCATTCATATCCACTAATTATTTATAGAATGCATAGGCGTGTCTACGTGTCGTTCCAATCATGCACAGGCACGACCTGCAAAATCAGCCGCAAATTTAAATTTCGGCTGAATTACTATGTTCTGTGCTATATTACAAAATATGTCCATGACAACTTTATTTTATGTTAGGTTATTTTGTCATGAATTTATTGTTTTATTTAATGTTTGTGACTAACATAAATTATACTATTATAAATTATTTTTTTTTAATGCATAAGGAAACAACTACCCAAAAATTACAAAAAAACGCAATAATAAGATTTCGTCAAATCGAGATTTTTCATTTCCATATAATTTCGAAAATAATAACTTTAAAATCTTAAAATTTACATCAAATATTTAATTTAGTCATATGTTCACGTAAATTACAATTTTTTTTAAATTGTGGGCTATTTATAGACATCAAAGATTTTGAGGTTTCTATGTTCTAAAGGGGGTTAATTTTGGGTTTTAAGACCTGAAAATTTTATAAAAACGTTAAATATACGTTGCTCTAATTAACTTCAAAAATCTGTAGTCACGATTTCTTTTATAGTCATTTAAATTTTTTCAACAAAATTATCAATTTTGAGGTATTCAAGTCCAAATTGTTGGTAAAATGAGATTTTAATATCTAAAAACATTTAATATAACGTTAGTTGTGCTTTACTTTAACTAAATTAAAAATATCGTCGGAAAAAAAGTATTTTAGATTTTGAGTGTAGTGATGAGGGAGTTACCTATAGTGGTTTTACAAGGATGTTTTGTACAATTACTCTTTTGATATAACGTTTAACTTACTGAAAATATCATTAATATTAATAATCATCGAGGCTGCGCTCAAAATCATTTTTTTTTTTAGTTCAACTTATCATTGCTTACAAATGAAATACATCCACCAAGAGTAGGTATCCTATCTGATAAGTGCTTCCATCCGACAAGCGAAGTGCACCTATTTTTAGATTTGATTGATAAATTAACAGCTACAACTTCTAAAACGATTAATAATTTAATTAATTTCCTAATTACAAATGATAGAACAAATTTTTGTACATTTTTATAATGTAATAATACTTTTCACCACTATACCTGTGACTAGCTGTAATTCATGCAAACGTGCATTTTCAAAATTGGCCATCGTGAAAACAAACTTCATAGCACAATGGCTCATGAAAGATTTGATTCACTTAGGTTTTTCATTTTTATATATTCAGAATTTAGTACTTTGAATTTTGAAACAATTAATTACTTGGTTATGAGAGAAAAATGATAAAAAAAAAAAAATGTTGACCTTTTTTTTTGGGTGGGGGGGTGCATGGCCCACAAAGAAAGTCTGGACACGCCTATGATAGAATGTGCCTATTATTCGCTACATGAGGTCTGCTAATTCTGAATTCCCATTTCTGTATCTATCATTATATGTATTTGTATATTTTCATAATCCAAATGTATTTGATTTAACTACTATAATTATATAACATGTAACATGTCGTAGTTTTAAGTTCTTTTGTTATAACTATTACTAATAAAATAAAATTATAATTGTTTTAGGTTCATTATATGGTCTTAATTCACTAATGCAGCTGATTAAGACGGTCAAAAGAAATGTTAAACAAAAATTTGATTCAATAAAGGCAATAAGGTTATTGCCAATTCTTTTTTATGGAAAACATATTAGTTGTAAAAACAATATTAATAATACTAGTAGCTTATGTGTGTAAGTATTTAGAGAATTCAAATTTGTTAAATTAAACTGATACACTAAAGAGTAACAGTATATTTTTTTGAGAAATAGAGACCAGGTATTTTACATAAAATGTTTAATGTATCAATGATTGTTTTGAATTTATTATACTTCTAAATACTAAATTTACTTTATTGTGAAGGTGACTAAAGTGTATTGTCCTTTTTAATTACATTTCATTAAATGGTTTTTATTTATATTAAGGTTTTTGTTTACATAATTTATTAAAATTATTTGTAAAAACTAAAAATATTTCTAATGTTATGTTCTAATGTGCTTTTAATTTTTATGTACAATTATTTATAATATCTTAGGCTTGATCCTCTGTAACTTAAATTTTATAGTCAATTACAAGTTGCTGCAACAGTCACGCTAATGATTTTCTCATCCGTATAAAAATCTAGTTTAATTTTTGTGACAAATATACCTTGTGTAAGCAGGTTGACTGCAACAGCTGGCCCAATGGCTAACACTTTATAGTCAGCTACAGCAACTAAATGTATTTCTTAATAATATTTTTCTCCTATATTACAAAAATAAGTTTTTCACAGATTTATAATTTGAAATATTAAGAACTTGTGTCTAGTCATCTATTATCATATAACTATATCAATAAAGATTTTAAGATGTGAAAGATGATTAAGATTTATGAATGATAATATATAAGAAATAATTACTATTCACTGGGAAATAAGAAATTTTTTTTTAATTCCTTTGAGACAAGTCTTGTTATAAACATATCACATACTTTTTTTTCCTACTGTTCGACTTTGTTTATTTTATTTTATTACTCTTCCAAATGTAATGAAGGACTAGGGTAGTAATGTTTTCCATATGTATAGTTACGGATAGTTACTATATTTTAATTTAATTGCAACTACAGACAGTGTAACGCAAAAACAGGTACTTAGTTGAATATATATCTTTTTAAATAATTGTTGGTGTTTTCAACACATTAAACAATTAATATTTATTAAAATACAATTTTAACCAAATAATTTATTACAGAATTGTTCATATTTTAAACCTATTAGTAAAAACCCTTCATTAGAATTTACTTTAAGATTCTGAAAAATAATTACAATAGCTTAAGATTTTTTTATTTTTAAAAACACTGTTAAAATAGTATGTTTCAATAATAATGTTATGTATTAATTGAATTGAAGAGGACTTTCTCAACTATTTTGTATTATTTTTACGTCACTCTTACTGAGTCTTACTAATTGAGTCTTCTTGTTTGACTCTCAACTATTTGGGGTGGACCATGCTTAACTTGATTTTCCAAGTCCTTTTTACTTATACCAGTTCTCTTGAAATAACTCTCTATTATAACCACCTCTTTTTTTGCCTCCCTCTTCTCCTCTTTAATTCTACAAACATTTCCTTTACTAATTTTACTATCTCCAAAAATCTTTCTTCCACATCTCAAGTCTAGCGTTAATTTCCTTTAATCCTCACTCATACCAGCACTATATTATTTGCAAACAGTATGTAAATACCATAGTACCTCATTCTGTATATCCTTTGTTATTTCATCCATTACCAAGGAAAATAAGTGACAACTCAAAACCGAACTCTTGTGCACTTTTACTCTAACATTAAAATCTTCAGTTTATTAATAATTGAATTAATAAATACCATACACAACTTTATCTAGTATTTGTCTAATTAAAAATGTTTCATTAATATTAATAAATGGTACCATACAACTTTTCCTCCACACTTCTGGAATTTTTCCTTCAATTAGTATCTTGTTGAAGAACTTTGTCAGCCATCTTATGCCTGCCTAAACTCCATAATACTTTCATCACTTCCACTGGTACTCCATCCAGTCTTACCGCTTCCTTATTTTTCATTTTTTTAACCTCTACATTTCTATTAATTTTATTAAATTCACCATACTTAAATTCCACTCAATTTGATTTATTTCTTCTCTCAAGTCTCGGAAATAACTCATTTAATAGTCCTTCAAAATATTCTTTCCATCTCTATATCATTGCATTGTCCTTTGTTAACACTCCTATCTTCATATTTTATATGCCTTACGTTTTTAAAATCTGGATTGTTTTAATTTTTTTCTTTAATCAGCTTTTATATATCTTTTTCCCCTTCTATTGTTTCTAATCTCATATACAAACGTTCTCTTATTTAGCTTTACTCACTTCACTTTTTTCTGTTTTACATAAACTTGTATAGTCATTGAATCATCTCTCTGTTATTTTTAAACGGTGTTTTTCTTTGATATTATTTCTTACACTTCATCCCATCACCATGTTTGCTTATCCTCTGGCAGTCTGGTATACTACCATAGAACATAACATGATCTTACTTTTTGGCATAATGTTCTCTATGGTTCCATGCATTCAATTATCAATTATGTTTATCATGTGATAACATTTTTCGGCTCACAATCATAGATAACAAAGAATTATCTATGCTCACAATAGTAAATATTAATAAATCTTGTTTCTTTTTCTGTTTATAACTTTATTTAATAGTTATTCCCAAGTTCTAATCTTACAATTTTTAAATGTATATTGTATTATTAAGTCAGTTTAACACAGTAGGTATTGTAGTCGTAAATTATTAAAAGATGTCGGCCAACACGAGTACCCGGGATAAATTACTTGGTTTACTTGATGATTTTGAACTTTTAAGCAGGTAATATTAAATTAATAAGGTGTAATGTATATAGCTATAAATTAGTGTGCCTAGTGACGTATATTTTAAAAAGATAGGAAGTTTCCAATTTAATTTGTCTACATTCCTAATACCTATTATTTTAAATCAGTTTGCGAAAACACAGTAGTTGGTATAAAAAGGTCAAATAAGTTATGAAAATAAAATCTAAAAAATAATTTGTAAATTAGGCATAGGTATTTGTAGATATATCTATATTTTTTATACTTAGTATACAGTACAATTTGTAGCTTTTTAAGTTATTTACATTTGCATATAAATTCTCAGGTGAATTTTGCCGAGTACTATTAAATGCTAGTATATATAGAATTTTTCTCCAAGATATTGGGATTATGAATACCTATGCAATTTAATGCAACATATTTTAGGGATTTTAACGTAAATATCTTGAAGTTTTATAAAATTTAATATTTTTTAAATAATGTTATAATACAGGTAGGTATACAATTTTAACAAAATTAATTTTTAATTGTATAGAGAATTAATTGAAAATCTGAGTGCTGCTCGACAACAAAAGATTAATGTTCAACATCAATTACTCCTCACGGAACAGCTCGTTGCTACTGACAATGAAATAAAAGCTACATTAAAAGTTGCAGAACACCAAGCAGAAGTAGAAAAAAAAGTTGATGCTATTAAAGCTGAAATAGAAACACAAGACCAACATATCACACAAATGCAAAAACATTTCAAAGAAGCTGAAAACATACTGGTAGTTATAATGTTTATATTAGATACCAACTGTTTTGTATACTCCACTGTTCATTGATCCCTAAATTTCTATTAATAATAGCTAAAATATGTATCATAATATAATAAGTATTATATTTTTAATTTATATTTTGTAAAATATCAAATTTAAAAACATTCTCGTTCTAATTAAATTGCTGTTATATAAATTCAGCCATGTAAGAATCCTTTTGGCTCTTTTTATCACTTTAACCCTCATGGCTCACTATAAAGTTATGGTTAAGTAGCTCAATTAAGGTCTACAAAAAATTATATCTGTTTGTGCTTAATTTCCAAATCTTGTACAATATTATTATAATATGATCCCCAATATTTATAAAAAAATATCTTGACCATTTTGTGCATTTATAATATGAGTACCTATATATGATATTAATTAACTATTATTAATAAAAATTCTGATACCGGTAAAAAGCTGGAAAATAAATAACTGATAAGTATTAGAAACATTAGTAACATCTCCATTTAGGTTTCTAAACATAAGTTTAGACACCTTATATTCCCGTTGTGTCCGTCCGTCTATCCATAGTTATTAGTACATTGTTGATTTGGGTACTAAAGAAATACATATTATTAGATTTGTTTTATATTTTTAGATTATTGTTTAAATTACATTTAGAAATCGGGAACTAGCATGCTTGCAGAGTGGACTTTCCTAACTTATTTTTAATATAGTAATATAGGTTTATTTTGTAGGCAACAGCTTTGTTTCAAGCAAAGCAAAAATTACAGTCAATCAATAAAGCAAGTAAGCATCCAGTGTCTTCTGAAGATCTTATTAAATATGCCCATAGAATAAGTGCTTCAAACGCTGTATGTGCACCTCTTACATGGCAACCGGGAGACGCACGTAGACCTTATCCCACTGGTAATATTTAAATATATTTAATCCAATTTATAATACATTTTATTAATTTATATATTTTACCTATATTTCAGATATTGAAATGCGAATGGGATTTTTGGGTAGATTAAGTGATCTACCACTTAATGGACACATGATGCAACCTCAAGGTCTAGCTGATATGGTGCGGTCCAATAATCAAATAGGTATTTAGTAATAATATAGTATTTTTTTTTTCATTTCTTTCCATTTTTTGTATAAAGTCTTTAAATTATATTACAATTGTATTATCCCATTATTAGGTACATACAAAAATATTCCTTACTTTGAAAACCGCTATTAGTTATCTAAAATAATTTTTTGGAATTTTTATTATTATTGTATAAATTAAGTTTTTTAATAATTATCGAATCGTTATTATTGACTGATAATTTAATATATATATATATTTCTAAAATTAGGTCAATTGCTCAAAATTGCTCATTTTTAATTGAATTTAAGTATTTAATATTTAGTTTTTAATTAATTAATTGAAATCATAAAGTATGATTTTGGTGAAAGGGAATTCAGAGGGAATAGGGAAAGACTAGAAATAAAGTTGAGTAGGGATATAGTGTTAGGGGTTTTTAGAGGTTCAAGTATTTAGGGTTGTACAGAAAAATGGGTGCTTCGAAAAGGATATGATACATAGAATTAAGTGTGGATATATTAGGTTAAAAAGTAAATTTTACAAGACTGGTAAGACCTGCAATGATGTATGTGACAGAATGTTGGACAGTAGATAGGAAGATAGAACAGTGAATGAGTGTAGCAGAGATGAAAATGCTAAGGTAAATGAATGGAGTAACTATTGAGGATAAATAAGGAATGAGTATATAGGAGTAGCTTCAATAGTTAGTAGAATAGATTAAGATTGCTCGGGTATGTATTAAGGAGGAAAGAGACTGATGCAGTAATAGATTAAGGAAATGTATGTTGATAGAATGAAGGGCACGTGATAACGAGTGATATGAGGAAGGTGGAGGTAAGTGAAGATGGGGGAGATAGAGTTAAGTGGAAGTGTAGGACTAGGGTGGCCAACTGGACCATCAACTTATCTTACTTTAAGAGGACGTCATATACCCAATTTTTAAGGGGTTTTGTATAGTTTTTATTAATAAATTTTAAATTTTTATAGAATTTAAAAAAAAAATGAAAAACAATTTGAATATATTTTAAAACTAATTTCAAAATAGTCTTGTGTCAATATCATTTTTTTATTGTTGTTATTGAGGAATTTGTTAAAATAAAATATGCCTACATAAAATTATGATTACTCGTTTCCTAGTGGTTTAAGAGCAAAAACACATATTATAAAATCGAAAGTAGACAATATTTTGAAGGGAATGTCATATAGTTTTTTAAATAAACTAAATATTTAATATACAATCTAACATTCAAAAATCAATATTTTTTTTTTTTAGTTTTTTTTAAACAGCTATAACTTTTATAGGCATTTATATATCTGGCTTGTATACAAAGTATATTATCAATAATTTTGATAATTGACATTAATATCCAATAATTACTGAACCCTAGTATAAATATTAAATAATATAACTAGTTATATGAAAAAAATAATATTGTTTTTATTAGAGGACATGAATGATACCGTATAGTCAGTGTTGGGTAGTAACTTAACTCACAAGTTACTGTAACACAATTACTTTTTCGAGTACTACAGTAGTAACTGTATTACTTATTATTTAAAAAAACGCAAATTTAATTCAATTACCATTTAAAAGTAATTTGCACAAAGTAACTTGATTTTTTTGAGATCACAAATTATTCTTTAAATATTATTAGAAATATATAGAAGACCAAGAAAATTAAAGAAGACACTTCAGTTTATAGTTTATCTGAATAACACGTGATTATTTTTAGATTATATAACCTCCATCTCCTTTAATAATATTAAGTATTTATATTGTTATTATTATTATTGTGTTCGTAGACAATATATGACATAATTTTACCTGTATCTCCTCTGTAAGTATAATTGCTATTGTTTCTATTGATATTATAGGTATGAAAATAAATAGCGAGACGGTTGTTGTTTCCTACTATATAGGTACATCTGATGTTATATCAACATAAATTTGTTTAGTCTTATGACTATATAGTATGAAATTATGGAAAGAATAATATTTTTCATTAAGAAATTACTTAGATAAATCCTAGTATTGTTTATGAATATCAATTTAATTTAACTAGTAAAGTTTTTCGAAGTTAAATAATATTATAGGAAAAACTTAGTGCTGTCTATGAATTTAGTCAAATATATCTTATTATAATTAATTATATCTCTATGAATTAGACGTTCTTCAAATGTAATAACTATTATCAATGCTAACATTTTATTTTAATAAAGTAACTTGATTTGTTACTCTTAAAGTAATTCAGTAAAGTAACAGTAAAAATAATTTTAAATAACTTGAAAATAATTGGATTACTTCTATGTAATGTAGCTAGTAATGTAATTGAATTAACTTTTTCAAATAATTTACCCAACACTGTCTATAGCTTATAGATGCCTAAACCTACTATCTCTAATTATCTAATAAGGAATTTAGCAAAATTACATTATGCAATATAATTGAGGCTTCTAGATCAATTTAAAATTTATATACCTAAATCCCATTTTAAAAGGAGAAATTTTTTTAGTCAATAACCTATCTTTTTTTTATAAAATATTGTCTAACAATAAAATGAACACCATTTTTAAAGAAAGACCAAATTTAAAATGCTGTAACTTCTTTAAATGGTTAATATTTTTCAAGAAGGATTTTTCCAAAACATGTTCTTCTTAACTTATCAAATTTTGTAATTGACGGGTTAAGACAATTTTTATAAGACAGACAAAATTCATGTTTATTTAAACAAAACAAATCAATTATTGGCAATCAGGATATTCAACTATATGTGTAATTAAATAAATATCATTTGATAGATTTAAAATATTTAAAATTTAAATATATATAGTTATTTTATAATATTTTCAAATGTTTGTCTGTAGGTTTAATCGCACTAACATAATATAAAAGCCGTCTAGATATTGATGGTGGAAGTTGAGGTTAAGAAGATAATATATTGTTATTGTTTCAGATTTGAAAGCAAAGATATATCATTACATACGAAAAACTATTTTATGGAATTTGCCTTTATATTTACGAAAATTATTGGAAATATCAAAAAGTTACCTTTTTAAATTACCAATTAGAATAAATATCCAGTAAAAAATCTCTTTATTCAAAAATTCCTACTTGACTCCTTCCCAAAAAAATGAATATATAAATTTAAAAAAAATTTTTATACATTTTTGAAAAGTGGTCAAAATGTTTTTAAATTATAATTGCCTAGGTATGGTATTATATATGGTAAATATATGGTGTAAATCATAAGTTTCTGGCTTGGTTATTTTTTAATTTATCTTAATTTTCTTTACGTTTTCTTACCAAGTAGAACAAAAAAAAATTATATAATATATTGTAATACGTTCCATGCTACACTCAGAATCTAAAATGTAGAAATGAAACTAATTAAAAACAAATTAACTAAGTCCTGAATAAAACATACCCATTAGGTATATTCTAGATGACTCGTTTACAATGGAATTATTATTTTAATTTTCCTTATTTATGTAACATATAGTTTACTATATATTAAAATAAAACAAAATAATTTACTCCAGAAAGTCTACTGTTAATGAATATTGTATTTAAATACTAAATGTGAGTACTTCATACCCATAATTATGCACATTACACTATTTTAAATCACTGCATACAGTTTAAAGTATTTTGGTAATTATAATTCAAAATAACATTTTAATCAAAGTTACAAAGTGTGTTTATAATAGTTCTAAAACAAAAAAAATTTAACCTGTATGTTTGTGAATAATCAACATTTAATTTCTTTTTAAAAGTTATATCTTTCCTAAAGTTTTCTATTTTTACAAAAAATAAGTTATATTTTGTTTAAAATATATTTATTCACATTTTTTAGAAGATATTTTTTTTCTAAATTATTTATAAAATATACCTATTATAGTAAAATCTATGTACATAATATAATAGTAAACACATTTAAAGATAAGCAATTCCTTTTTTAATGACATCTTAAAATTAAATTATTAAGTTTAAATAATATACACTTTAACTTGAAAATATTGATTGAGATAATATTTTTATTTATGTATTAATATCAAAAATTTAATTTTTTTCCATACTGATAAAAAATTTTTATTTTTAGATCGACAAGCATCACAACAAAATCAATTTGCATGGCATTCAACTGGTGATATGCATTTGGGAGTTGGCAGTGGAGTCATAGATACCAGAAACCATTCTAAAGATGTTTCTGAAGATGTTGAAGTTATGTCAACGGATAGCAGCAGTTCTTCATCCAGTGATTCTCAATAGTTATAAAAATAAAAAATAAATACAAATTAAAAAGTGGTGAGAATATCATTATGTTTACGTATCACAATTTAAACATTTTCTATCAATCTTATTTGTACTGACTGAGCTTAGATATACACAAAAAATTAAAATAAGAAATTATCAAGTAAAAAATTATAAGACGCGATTATATTTATACAAAACTTTCGAGTCGTTTATTGACTCATGAGTCTGTGACATTCGGATTGGTATAGGTGAACCCATCAAATTGAGACTGATCCATTGATTGAAGTATGGTTTTATCAACAGGGGTCAGTCTCGGTTTCTCTTTTGTGAAATGTTTATCAAAATAATGTGTGTCCAGAGGGTGGTACTGAAAAAAATGCATATTCAAATTAGAAAAATGTCTATCAAACTTATATAATATTAACACTTACAACTCTAGGCATGTATGGAGGTTCTAACTCTCGTCTCTCCAATTTACACCAGTCCATTGAACTAAAGAAGGGATGTCTGATTACATCATCAGCTGAATGGTTAGCTTCTAATGAGCCCAATCTTTTATTAGCATCCTTTTCTAGTAACTACAAATCAAAACGGAAACACAATGAAATTAAGATTTAAAAAACTCTTAAAAAAATCTAGAAAACTTACAGATACTAAAACAGATTTTGAATCAACTGACAAATATCTCGGATATTGAGGTTGTTCATTACATATAGACCAAAACAGGGCATCCTCGTCACAACCGCTAAATGGCGATTTGCCAACTAACATCTCATATAATAGAATGCCAAAAGACCACCAGTCTACGCTTTGATTATACTTCAGGCCTTTGATTATCTATATTATTGATATATGATTGTTAAAATTAAACATAATCATATTATTATTAGAGCTCGGATGTTTATGACTACATATTTTTTAATGCATCAAGAATTATACACAAATATGACATAAATTTGATTCATGAAGTTTAGATTTCAAATCTGCAAAGTTATTTTGTATATATTTGCATAAAATGTTCATTTCTAGATATAGTTGAATATTTTTAAATATAGTACATTGAAAATTTTCCATTTTCTTGATTAATGTAGGTTTTACCTACAAGTATATAGTAAGTTACAGTTGTCGCTAGATAATTTAATATGGTGGCAGCGACATAAAACCAGAGTTTGAGTTTGTCAGTAATTATAACCAAAACTCTATTGTAGTTAATTATTTGGCGGTGACTATATCACACATTTTGTTATATTGATATTTTTGTTGATGTTCACTATATTATTTATTTGTAGCAGTATGCGTATACGCTGCATTCTTAAATTAAAAATAAGAAGTAGATATTGGTTTTACCTAATTTGTTTTTGGTTTTTTTTTTTTTTAAGTATACTTTTTTGGATAGAAGAAGTTGAGTAAGAGTTTTAAGGTAAAGATTTTTCTGATTTGAAATGTATTCTGATTTGTATTTTAAAGAGGTAATTTTCCGAGTAGTTTTCTTAAGCAGTAAGAAGAAGCATCAAAAATAATAAAAACATTTTATATCTCTGTGTATTTCATATTGTTTTTAAATGCACATTTCAAAACATATGTAATATATTTTGAATTGATATTTGACTTTCTTTTGCGTATATTTGTTGAAAAATAATCATATTTTAATGAATGGTTTTAATTTATGAGCTATTACATAGAAAATAATCAAAACATGCACCAAAGAATTTTTAAATGTTCATAAAATATATATATATATATATGTATTTTTTTAATGGTGAATATTAGATAGTAGTAAAACTAAATGTTTGTTTTGATTATATGCAGAAATTAGACACATTAATATTTTTGATTTTGTTACAATTATTCAAAGCACATTTTTATTTTACTTGGCAATATATATAGGCCTCTATACAATCATATGCAAATTCAATAATTCCCGAGCCCTAATTTTTATATATTTCTCATTACAAATTGTTTACCTCTGGTGCCATATAATCGGGTGTACCACAAAATGTATCTGCCGTCTTGTCCAAGTATATCTGAAGTTTACACATTCCGAAATCAGCGATTCTCACATGACCATTAAAATCTAACAATATGTTGTCCAGTTTCAAATCCCTGTAATGATTAATATTATTAAAATGCATATGAAATAAATGCAATAAATTTCATGAGCAAATGTGATTTTGATTATTCTCACCTGTATACAATTCCTTTTTTGTGTAGGAACTTCAGACCGGACACTATTTCAGATGCATAGAATCGAGACCGGCCTTCATCAAATCGCCCAGACTGTTGGATGTGGAACATCAAGTCGCCACCATTTAAATACTCCATGACGAAAAACAAATGTGACTGCATGGGACATTTAATTTTTGTAAATCATATGTGTAAAATTCACTTTAATTTTTATTGTGTAAGTTTTTTCAATTATTATCTATAAATATAGTTAAAACTTAAAATGAATAAAGGTAACATACCTATTACTACAAATTTTTTTTATCATCTTTGGCAAGTATTTTTAGTAAAACAATAGTATGCTTTAAATTTTAATGATGATTGTAAAAGAGTAGCCATGCTTTTATTTTTGGTAAAAATTTATTTTTCAATTATGGTCACGCTACAGTAACAACAATTCATCTTCATTTTGTTAAAATCTGGCAAAATTTCAAATTATTTCCAAACATTGCATTGCATCAATTCAAATATTTAATAAATGTGATACTTGATTGACATTCAGAAATGTTTGGAAAATATCTGGACCTGATTACTATTTGTTAATTTTGTTTATAATAAAATATATTTGTGAAAATAAAACAAATATTTTTTTTTAAGAATATTTAGTTCCGTAATGAAATTATTTTATTAATTTGAAAGACAATATTCAAATAATTTCAACAATCTATTATGATTAAATTTAGAACAAGTATGCTAAGTTTCTGATTTTTATATTTATAATTCACAAATTTAAAAGAAATATAATCAAAAATGTAGTTATATTTCATAATACACCGTTAAACACGAATAAAATATAATTATCCAAATTCAAATCACCCAAATAAATGATGATTATATTTAGCTATGCATACAGTAACTTACAAAAGTGTAAAGTATAGGTGACTGTATATTTGTATTCTGTATATAAATATACCATCAAAACGTATAAACTGCATATTTCTTTAATCTATAAAATTTGAAGAAACCTCTTTTTTTAACTGATCGTTAAATGTTGCAAAAATATCTTTAGAAGTAATTAGGTCATTTTTTTTATAAATATATTTTTTTAAATCATAATTTCTTCACACAAGTTTTATGATGACAAAAAGTAATTGTGTTTATAGTTTTTGTGTGTTGTAAATTGAACAGCCATGTCAGTTGAAGAATTGTTCAAATGGATTTAATAACATTTGGCAACTATTTTTATTCAACACATTTATAGAACATAAAAATTAATATTTGTTGAAAATGTTAAATGTCCATTACAAATAGGTAATTAGGTATACTATATATATTATATATATGTATGTAATACCTAACGTTAAAAAATGTTGGTATCTACCTAATTATTACATTTAGGTAGGCACCTACAGGCTATCTATTTAATTACATTAAATATAATGATAAAATTATAATAGCATAGAATAAAATAACTTTTGAAATTATGGTCATACCTATTTCTATATGAAATTTATTACCTACAACAAAAATAAATATTAAAATTGTCCAACTTTTCAATGGTTTAGAACTTTATAGTATATTTCGTATAAATAACAAATAATGTTAATAATAAAATTAAAATATACATACTATAATAAATTTAAAAAAATAATATTATAAATTTTAAATTTGCTTTAGTTTAAAAATAATTTTTAATATAAATATAAAATTAGATCCTACGAGTTGTGATGGTTACACATTTTATAGTAGCAGAGATTTTTATCGATTTATTGTGTATTAATTAAATATATCTATTGAATTATTAATTATACTTAATATATACAAATAAATATTTTATTAATTTTAGGTAAGTACCTATTGTAAATTGATTTATTTATAGCATTTTAAGCAACTTCACAATAGTATGAAGGTACAATGATTGAAGTTCAAACTAAAGGAGATTAGCAACATTTCAAGAAGTTTTTGTCAGTGATGGTTTTGAGATGGTTATGAAGGTGACTGCCTCATTTCTTGGGCTTTTGTAATACATTTATTTAATATATTAATATTGTGGGCAAATCCCACTTCTGAAGTTTATAGGTACCACATACCACTTCTACGTTTGTAGACAATGTTCACTATTTTTTTGTCAGGATCAATTCAATTAAAATAATATTAAATATCAATTAATTAATATTCAATTGTCAGTTTATTATAAAAAAAAAATCAATACGATTCACTAAGGTACTCGTGTGGCCTTCAATAACACACACGGAGTAGGTACATAAAAATAATTCATGAAGTACAAACAATGTAGTTGCAAGAGCAACTGAAATGTGACTGACTATAGCCACCACCGAGCGCTGACTAGCATGCGGTACGCGACATTCACGCACGCACTGACCATTGGTGCTACCACCCGATTTACAATAATTTCACTACAATATTAAAAATAATACCTATATAATGTATGACAATTGACAATTTAAATTATAAAAAAAATTTTCATTGTAGATTCAGCATAAAAAAAAGCCGGTCAGTAGGTTGTGGAAGCACTTCGCTCGTCGGGTGTCAGTATTGGTGGATGCACTTCGTTACTGGGCAGGGTACTTTTAGTGGATGTATTGAATTTGAAAGCAATGATAAATCATTGCAGTAGTATACATAAATACATAACTCGTATCATTTTTTTTTTCTAGGGATCGATCGAGGCTGTTATTTTTATTTTATTTTTAGTCGTGTTATTCATCATTGAAAATCACAATTTTTGCCCAGGTCTTAAAATCTCATTTTACCAACTATTTGGACTTGAGTACCTCAAAATTGATAGTTTTGTCGAAAAAATTAAAATGACTA